>JAPKLX010000013.1:1275316-1316795 GCA_026898415.1 Leonotis leonurus
TATTGATCAACAAGCTTCCGCATAATATCTTTTTCCTATCCAATCTTGTACAATTTCTCAACACATCAAATTATGTCGAAGAAAGGCAACGAAACATCCGAACCAAAATCAATTGGATGGACTATGGTAGACGTGATGTCTCCTTACTACATATCCGAATATGACAATCCGAATCTCATTTTTACGAGCGATCTTCTCAATGATGGAAACTACGTAGATTGGGCTGATGAAATGAGTAACGCCCTCTACGCAAAAAATAAGTTCTGCTTCGTCGACGGGTTACTTCCGGTACCCAATGAGGGCTCGTCAGAGTTACTATTATGGAAGCGATGACGCCATGGTGAAGGGATGGTTGCATAGCTCCATGGACAAAGAAATCCGCAACAGCGTGAAGCATGCCAAAAGTGCACGCGAGGTTTGGGAGGACCTTCAAGAACGTTTTGGTAGTGAAAGTGCTCCAAGGGCTTATGAATTGAAGCGTGCAATTTCATTCACTCGACAAGAAAAGCTATCTGTATCAACTTACTATACTAAACTCAAGAGTTTGTGGAACGAATTTGACTCCATCTCTCATGTTCCTATATGCAAATGCAATGGTTGCTCTTGTGATATTCCCAAACAACTGAGAGCAATGAGAGAAAAGGAGCGTTTGTATGAATTTCTCATGGGACTAGAGCAGAGTTATGGGACTGCTAAAACACAAATATTGAGCACGAAGCCAATTATTTCTCTCGGAGCTGCTTTCCACATCGTTTCGGAAGACGAGAGACAAAAGTAGATTTCAGTCGCTAAGAAGACTACCATTGAGGCTGCTGCGTTTCAAACACAAGGGACACGACATTGCGACAAGAGTGGAGGAGACAGAAAAGAGAATGAGCATGAACCTAAAAGGTGTTCTCACTGCGGGAAACTATATCACACGGTTGATGAATGTTACGAGATTCATGGGTACCCGAAGCATCGAGAGAAAGGTGGACGTGGTAGCAAGAGAGATGACTCCTGGAACAAAGGAAAAGGTGCTGGAAAATCTGCGCACATTGCAGCTACCAGCAGCCCCGTTTCGGGTTTGACACCTGTCCAATACTCAAATCTTGTGAATTTTTTTAGCAAAAATATGGCTGAACCGCAAGTTGTTCGAGAACAGACATCACCCACAACCAACATGGCAGGTAATATTAATAGCTTGAGTCCCTGGATAATTGATTCTGGGGCGACTGAACATATAACATTTGATAAAGGAATGCTTGAGAATGAAACAGGGCCAGAGAATGAAATGCATGTGAAAATAGCAAATGGCGCCACTGTCCCAGTCAAAAGTATCGGTGACGTGACTTTATCTAGCAAATTGAAATTGACTCGTGTTTTAAATATTCTCGATTTTAAGTGCAATTTACTTTATGTCAGCAGACTAACGAAGGATTTGAATTGTGCACTCACCTTCTTCCCGAATTTTTGTATATTACAGAACTTACCTTCGAGGAACCTGATTGGAATGGGTAGACATTGCGATGGTTTGTATTTCTTGGAGCCAATAACGAAAGAAGGTATGACCATGACAATGACTGTAGACTCAAAGACATGGCATAAGAGATTAGGCCAAAGTTCAAGTTTGAAATCACATCTTTCTGATGGTCTTTACAATAATAAAAGAGAACATTGTGATTCTTGCTTAAGGGCCAAATTGACTAGATTGTCATTTCCTCGTAGTAGTATACAAACTACTTCATGTTTTTAGCTTATTCATTGTGATATTTGGGGTAGTTATCGTACCGCATCATTTTCGGGTGCACACTATTTTTTATCTGTGGTTGATGATTTCAGCAGAGGTGTTTGGGTATTTCTTATGAAACATAAGTCTGAAGTTGCCCTTTTTTTGACATCGTTTTGTAATATGGTGCGTGATCAGTTTGAGAAATGTGTTCAGAGAATTCAAACCGACAACGGGATGGAGTTTCAGTCGAACTACATGATGAAATACTATGATAGTAATGGAATTATAATTGAAACTTCATGCACTAATACAACCCAACAAAACGGTGTGGTCGATAGAAAACATAGACATATCTTAGAAGTTGCAAGGGCTTTGCGTTTTGAAGCAGGTTTACCAGTAGAATTTTGGGGGGAGTGTGTGTTGACTGCCACCTACATTATAAATCGATTGCCATCTAAAGTTCTTAAAAATAAAACACCTTATGAGGTTTTGTTTAATAAAGAACCGTCTTACCAACACCTTCGGATTTTTGGTTGTTTGGCCTATGCCAAAGATAATTAGAAGGGAGGAGATAAATTTGGGGTGAGAGGACGACGATGTGTTTTTGTTGGATATCCTTATTTGCAAAAGGGGTATCGTGTTTTTGATTTAGAAACCAGACATATTTATACTTCAAGAGATGTAAGGTTCATTGAGAGTGTGTCCCATATAAGGAGACTGTCACAGATAAATCATGTGAAAATTTAAATGTTAAAAGAGCCATGGAATGAGAGCCCGATGAACACTTACAATACGAATCACACAACGACTCGGTCTAGATCGAAATAATTCAAGCGATGAGGCTGGAGCAGAATTTGAAACAGGTCGGGTGATGAATGAACCTATAAATGTTGCAAAATGGGATGAGAGTCTGAAACAGATTAAGGAGAAGAATCGGACACTACGTGAGATGCACAAATAGTTCGACTATTGGAACACCCATTTTGGAATATCACCACAATATCTTCCACCTGGCCAGGAGTAAGGAATTGTTTAGTATCTGATATTTATAATGTTTTGGTTTTGAATTTAGTAATATTAGCGTATCATATTGCTATCATTTTGAACGATCATTTGTCGGAACATGTTAATTCAGACTACGTATTTTACTAATTGCCCTTACGTAACTATTTTCTTATATCTTATTTCTTATCACCCTCTCTAACCATATAAAATTAAGCAGAAAAGGTTTATATATGCTACTGCCGAGTGTAATGATATGAACATAAATTGATCAATCTTTATTTGTTACTTCACGATTTGCATCTTGTTTTGAACCGTTTTTGTTTGTGTGGTGGTGGTGGAGACACATGAATAGATAACATTTATAAGTCAACAATATGTATATCAGGTGTGATTGATGGCCGAAATACCAAATTAATGCAAAATTATACCAAGTTTGATAAGTGAAACATACATCAACTTAATTCAAGCACTAATGACACTATTGTTATACAAATGTCTATTACACACTATTTTAATAAATGTTCAGCCATGACAAAATATAATTCCGCACGATCACACTAACAAAATAGCAAAATAACCAACATCACAAAAAATCACTTGTATGGCCTTACGTTAATACCAAACTAACTACACTAGTTTACCAAAAATCATACCTAATGCAAATATGACTATTGCCATGAAAAGATATAAAACTATTGTCTCGACGTTCACCCTAGTCGACGGTTTTGTAAATTTATCAGGAACGAAAGATACTTCATTGGAACATGACAATTCACGGCTTGCCACCGGACGATGTTTCTAGCTCTGATTTAAAACAAATTCCGGCAAATTTCTCCCAGGTTGTGATCGAAAATAATCATCACACCAATAGAAGGAGTTGGTGTGATCAAAATCCTTTGGACATTTGTAGAACAAATGGCCGGGATGTTTATAATTCTTTCCCGCACACATTAGCCTCATTCTACCCATTTTGCACCGATATTCTGGTGCAAAACTCATTTCATTGGTTGATGATTCCATCTTAGCAAATCCTGCAATACAAATTAAATAGAATTTCCAAATAATTGTTCAAAACATGTATAATTTTAAAATCAACTTGCCATAGAATGATATATGTAATACACATCCATGAAAACGTTCAATATTACAATGCACCTTTTAGACAAACAAATAGTTACTAAAATATACACATCAGAATGAAAATCAAACTTATAGTATCCTCCTATAAAAACTATGTCACGATAAAGCATCATAACAAATACAATCCTCAAAAATCAATTTCACAAGATTTACTTAAGACATCTATTTGCCATATTCAAAAATCTCTTAACCATTTCACATACGTTGTGCAATATCTTCCCTCTTTTGGTTCCATGAGGTTGTTGATTCTACATAATCTACGTAATCAGACAAGTCATCTATTTCTTCATCTTCTGTGTTTTTTAATCTATCCATCATTAGTTCTATTGGATCTACCATCATCTCCGAGCGGACAAGTTGTGAAGGAGAAAGCAGCATATAATAACCCTATTCTGCACCTTGATTGGATAATAACACGCACTTAGCAGAATGCCCCAACGCATCTTCAACACTCCGAAAGCACGCTCGATTACATTTCTAGCTTTGGTGTGCCTCATATTAAACATCTCGATAGGATTTTGCGGTACTGTTGAATTAGGACTCCACTCTTTAATAACACCTTTATAAGGTGTTAGGAAGCCTTCACTATTTGCGTAGCCATTATCACACAAATAGTAGACACCTACGATATTAAAACAAAATTAAACAAACATACTAACATTTTCTATACAAAATGACAAATTAAATAAAGGGTTAAGTTAATGGCAAAACTTTATATTCTTATATAATCATACCCCGTGGTACTTTTAAGTCATGCGGCCTATTAATGGCATCACGTAAAATCCTACCATCGGCGGCTGAACCCTCCAATCCTGGTAGCACATACACAAATTTCATGTTCGGGTCACATGCAACTAAGGTATTGGTAGTAATCTAGCCCTTTCTATTTCTATATCTTGGTTTGTCGCAACTTTTAACATGAACATTGATGTATGCTCCATCTAATGCACCTAAGCAACCCTATATATAAGAGGGTTAAATTAAATTAACTTAGACATTTGAACTAATAGGAGGCATGAAATAATAAAATAGAAAATCTCATATTAATATGATTAAATGGTTACCTTAAACCATTTCCACCTAGAATCGACGCAATCTTCTAGCATATGTGTCGGTTTGACCAGAAAAATACCGTGTAGTTTAAGTACTGCAACTAGTACTTCATGTACATAGTATGAGATTGATTGCCAAGACCTTTGAAAATTAAAACCCATTGTTCTAATCTTTTTGTGATGTGCTAAATTACCTAAAAAAAAGCCACTTGCTCCTCCACACTGACATATCTCCCGTCTTTCAAACCACCTAAATGTTTTAATATTAAACAAAGTCTCCCAAACGCATTTCTATCCATTCTTAGGTTTATAACACAATTCATATCACTAATTCCAACCATCCGACTTAAATACTTAACTTGACTAGGGATCTTGCTAAGCATGTCATATGATTCACGGTCCACTGAACACTTTCTATAAAGTCGAGATCGTAAACAAAGGATCATGAACACAATGAATATACGAACTTGATGCACATACAAAATCTCCTCCATGAATAAAAGCATATATACTTCTTTATCGGCGAGATTGATTATTTTCTAGAACAAATAACAATATGATTAATATTGCTAATTAATTTAATATATTTTTATTAAAAAATCAAATGTCACTTGCATAAAATGAATTAATATTAGATTAGTCGTCATAAACTTTATTTCAAACACAAAATTATAATCCTCAATGAAAGCAACATCCTTTATTTTTAAAACTTATAACCAACAACCATCAATGAAATTAACTTTCACTTCACATATAAAATGCAACATTAATTAGGATAATAACCAATACACATGAGCAACAATTAACTCACAATAATAACCACTCAACAACAACAACAATTACATCACAAAACATATAATAGGGTACAAATATTTCATTAAAAACATATAATTTATATATAAATGAATATATATATAGAGCTTCCCCAATTTTCATGCTTCTCCCAATTTGAAATTGAATTCACCTACTATCTATTTTGATCTTTCTTTCTCACTCTCATATGGATTAAATATGCTTGTTTATTTGGGGTACGTTTACCTCTTCTCCATATTTGGAGATTGAACTGAAAATTTAATTTTTTTTTCATAATTAACTATATTTCAATACATTAAATTATAAATAATATATCTCTATTCATGTAAACAGACCAAAAATGAAAATTATATAAACAATATTACCATACTCAATTCTGAAATTCCAAAAAAGAAACTACGGGATGAAAATGAGATACCAAAATATCTTAATTTGCTCCAATTCATGAATAACAAAGCATACAAAACTTTCAAGGTGTGTTAGTAGATATTAACCCAGAAGGGCGCGATTCAAAACGAATAAACATCATAAACATGACATTTGCATAATGTTGAAAAAACAAGTCCATACCCAAGGGTTTCGGGACTTCTGTGGAGGAAGGATTTGGGGACTTCTGTGGAGGAAGGATTGGGGGACTTACGTCGATGGATTTGTGGCTCTCGTCATAAATTTCCCACGAATGACGTCTAATCGCAGCTTAGGATTTCTGTTGATGAGATTATTTTTGTGGAGGACTGGAAATGGGCATGAGTAATCGCAGCTCTGATTTCAAAATGTATTCTACAAGGTGAAATGAAAAAATTAGGGTTTGGTGTAAAATGGGTTGTTGGAGGGGTATTTTTGACATTGTCTTCTTTAATCTATTTTACTGTTCAACTCTACATAATTTAACTAGTACTTTGGGTGGGATAAAAACAGCCCAAACAGTGCTTTTAGACCAGACCAATTCAATAAATACGGTCCCGACAGATTCCTTAACTATCCTATCAAACAATTAACATGCCTAGTTACTTTAAACTATCAGCCCTTAACTAGGCTATCAAACAAGCCCTTAAGATTATAAACGAAGATAACTACACTACTTACTAGCTATTCAAGGCTTAACTTGAAAAAACATGTTCTAAACTTACTACAATGGTAGGTGAGCCCAACTCCAGCCATACAATGCACGGCTCGTTAACGCTGTAAATATGTTTGAGTTTTTCTTTTTAACCCACTCAGCCCTGCCATTAAAATGATACTCTCTCTGTCCAATACATTTGACACAATTTATTATTAAAATACTTTCAATTGAATATAAAGTTTGTCATGCTTACAACACGGAACGAGCACAAAACATATACAATTCTTCCTGGATTCATTCATTTTCATTGTACTTTCAATTTGACTTATGCTTTTCTTAATCCTTTTTCCTAAAAAAATAAATAAATATTCCTTATGATTGGATTTGATCAATCCCTTTAATTGATTGTATAGTATTTGAAAATACAAAATGCTAAAAAATTCTCTAGTTATTCTGTTGAAATAAGGTATAATGCAATTCACACAAAAAACTAACTATAGTAGAAACAGTGTTATATTTATGGCTATATTATTTGCCTTTCACTATTTTTTTTGTTTTTTTGTTTGGAGGATGGCTGCCCCACCACATGGGCGCCGATAAACCTCGTCTAATAATTTAATCTAGATGGATAGAAAATCTAGTTTTTTTTTTTTCATTTTTCACACAATTTTATTTCTTATATAAATGCAACTAGACATACATATCCTTTTTACCATTATATTGTCATATTTTTCGTATATATATAAAGCAAAGCAAAACAAATAAAAAACATCTTAATAAAAAAAAATATGGACTACACATAGTAGTCGTCATTTCCATTTCCATCCTCGAAGTTCGCTTCTTGAAAATGTTGGCAACTTCAACAAAGAAAATCCTTCAAATTATCATTCTATTTGCTTGAATTTTAGCTTCCATTAATGATGCTTTTTTTATGTTGTCCCTCCTTATTCTTACATTTATTTGCCTCTAGCCAAAATTAATCAAAAGAAATAGTGGTAAGAGATTCTTCATTTGAATGTAGTTTCTTCCTATGAATAAATGATAGATCTTCTAAAATTTGCAAAAAGCTACGCATGACTCAAAATGCATCATCATCAGCTAATTCATTCCTTTTAATTTCCACATCTCTTTGTTTAAGCTATGTCCGCAACAGGCTACATTGCCTCGCAACAGCTATATTGGGTTATGAATTTACAACAACCTCCTTGCATTCCAACTCAAATTGCTACACTAGAGGAGTACCTTCTCATGGAAGTAGTTGCTTGAAGAGCAGAGCCAAAATCGAAAAGAAAAGTTGGTTTCAGAATGAAATATTACCACACAGCTTCTCAATGAATATATTTGGGAGTTGAAAAAGAAAACAAGCAGTAGCCAATATGCTGTAAATAATACCCTCGTCCATGCATTTGTTACCACACATTTTTGTCATTTTGGTTAGTTCACGAATTTGTTACTCGATTTCTTTTCCCTTTTATGGCAACTGAATTTCTTTACTTTATACACACAAATCAACTAAATATAATAAATCAAGTTAGACTCAAGCTTCACTCAATACAAAACACACATTTGTCATATTGAAACTGAGTAACAAAGTGCCGAGTCAAAGTGGGTAACAAGTTAGTGGACAGTGAGTAGTAAGATTCAAGAAACTGAGTACCTCTGTCATACTGGCATGGTTTGTAGTTGTAAGTGTTTGAACTTCTGATCCTTATTAAAGCATCGTGCAGTCTCAGCCACGCCTTTGGACAAGACTTGTGTTAGAGCATCTACACCTTCTTGTAATGAAGCATCAATCTGTCATATCCTAAAAAGGAATATAAATAAACCTTTTTCGTGTATGATTAGCAGAGTTTCATAGACAAGCAAGAGATAATCGTAGCTATGTGTAAAACTTTTGGTTCTCTTTTCTTTTAAATCATTTTTGGCCTATCCTGGAAATTATGAGATACTGGGGATGTCATATAAAGAAACGCAACATATGCTGCATGAAAGTAAAGCACGGCACGAGCATACCCTTTCTCGAGCTTTAACATTAAACTTTTGCAGTAAATATGCTTTTGGATCCATTTGACCAGCAGGCCTCCCTATACCTAACAAAAGAATTATGCATGAGCATGATTTGATTATTTACAGCTAAAAGTGAAAATGTGCCAAGGAGCAAAACTCATTAAACCAAGTTACCGATTCTTAGACGAGGAAATTCTCTATTCCCACGAAAATGATGGATCACGCTCCTTAGTCTGGCAAAAGTGTATAATGTGATGTAGATGGACAGTAGAAACAGCAGAACGAAAACCCCACTAATCACTATTATGAATCTAAGAATTCATTCTCAAATTATAGTCTTGATTCTCTTGAATTGCAGTTCAGCAGTCAATTATGCAGCAGGAAAATGTTCCAAATACACTGTAATAAATTGATACAGGATCTGTAGCCTAGTTTCTTCATCACTTTAATCAAGTTGTGTAGATATTAGATAAATGGATACCTAAAATATCGTTGTGACTGGGCCTGGTGTATGGCCAAAAATTCAGTTGAATGATGAGAGATTTCCAGAAATACAATGCTAATAGGCAGATTGTATGAGGTACAATCCAGTCTATCCAGTATGCAATTAAATTAGCTATATTGTGACAGGCAGAGGTTGTCAGCATAAGAACACACAATGTGCTAGTCTGCTAGAAGCTCCAACATAAAGTTTCTATTTTCTTACCCATTATGACTTCCATGATTCCCCAAGGGGTTTAGGCGAAGAACCCCGCAAGGCAAATCCATGTCATCGTGAAGCTATAAAAGCAAACTTCGGATGTCAGTATGAAACTCATCTGGCCAATAAGAGACTTAGTACGAAAAGGGAGTATTGTCGGTACCACGAGAACTTGGTTAAGGGGAAGCTTATAGTAGGCTGCAAGAGGACCACTCTGCACAAAAAGAATAGGAGGTAGTTCAGCACGCATGCACAGGCACATACACGAACACTCACATAGAGAATTGATCAATAAATCTCAGTAAGCTTCTTACAGATTCACCAATTAAGTTCATGTAAGTCTGAGGTTTCGCCAAGAAAACTGGAACCCCATTTACAAAACCTGAATAACGCATAAAGAGAAACACTAAAAATCACAAATCAAACTGCATAAGTTCTTAGCACAAGACAGCATAATAATGAGACTATAAAATACGTGCCTTTGCCAAATACGGCTTTGCAGTGGACAGAGACCATCACTATCCCATGCGATTTAGCAAATGCATCGATGAATTCAAAGCTCACATTATGTCTGGTGTCCATAAATCTACTCCCTGGATTGCCCAAACCCACAAAAAGCCACGGCTGCGGATCGGGCAACGCGGCAGAGGTGTAAATGCACCGCCGCGGAATCTGCCTGAGGAGCATTATGTATCCACTGTTCTCACTTCTGAAACAATTTTGAACAGCAAATTCATAAATTAGGAAATTTTGGGGATTTTAGTTTGTTCTGTGCGTAAGAATGAAGAAGAAATGTGAAACGAGGGAAGTTTATGGGATTCAATACTTGGGCCTTTTATTGGGCCTCGTCCGATTAACATAGTTGGGCTTTATATTTAATTTAAGGGTAATTTTAAACATAGTCTCAAATTCTCCTTTCATAGCCTCAATTTAAAATAATACAGTCATATTCTTATGGTCTTAAATTGTACTCCGTCTATACCAACTAGCTTGAGTCGTAATCATTTTCCCAAAACTATAAGCTCGATCAAAGCCATATAACAAAATTGATCTATCGAGGGTCAGTCATAAACACTCAATATAAAGATTTCCCAAAATGGTGTAGAGCACCCATAAATGAAGTGCAAGAAAAAAAAAGAGAAACAAATGTTAACACTACTAAAACAGAGCTGGGTCAGTCATTTCATCAAACACATAATGTGCAATATGACATTCATCATATTCTGATTTAATAATGCACTTTTATTACTACTGAGAAGACATTCCAAATTGCATGTTTGTATGGAGAAGATTAAACAAAATCACATAGACACGGATGTTAAACCAAAATTTTTATAGAGAAGTGAAAATTTGTGAGAGTAAAAGGATTTAGGGAAAAAGAGTGCAAACTGCTGAGGGAGAAAGGGGTGGAGAATACGACCGGTGGGGTAGGAGCAGCAGTCGCCACAGGGGGAGGTAATACTGGCGGCGGGAAAAGGATTTTAGGGTGGAGAGATTTAGAGAGAAGAAGAGAATAGTTAGAGAGCATATAGATATAGAAATAGAGCACTTGTTACCTCGACGAAACTATAGCACAGTAGCAAAGGAGATGGCACGATCGGAGGAGAGGGCGCAGAGGAGGAGATGGCGCAACGAAGAGGGCAGCGGAGGAGAGGCGCAAGCGGAGGATAAACAATGTTGTGATTTAATTAGGCACTAGTGTTTGTGACCGATCAATTGCACGGGAGTTATTGTTTGTTGTATATTTTTTATTATATTGAAATATAGATAAATTTAATAATTTTTAATAAAATTAAACAATCTAAATAAAAATTGTCTTGTTAAATATGATAATGTCAAGTCTATATAGTATATATTATATTTTTTAAGATTGGGGATAGATTGTTATATATTAATTCTTCTTTTTAACAAAGCAAAGGCATAATTTTGTTGTTAATCTTATATATTATTTTATTTAAATATTACTTAATTAATATAGGTGCATAATTTCTACTATTTTTTAAACTGCAACTCGACTTGAAATTATTTAATTAGTATTTTTAGCAACATGTGTAAAATATATTTCTTATTTTAAGTTTATTAAATTGCTAATTTGATTTATTTAATAAACATTTGTAATTGAGGTGACATGAAAATTGAATTAAAATAGAAAAATTACATTATATAGTTAAAAAAAATAAGTTTAACATTAAGAATATATTAATAATATAAAAATTTCATAATTAAATATAGTCAAATTCAAATATATGATATAAGCTCGTATTGTCAAATATGTTTCTTATTTACATTTTATTAAATTGCTAATTTAATTTATTTAATACATATTTGTAAGTGTTAATTGTTAAAAATACCCAATTATCAAAATCACTATAAACAAAATACCCACTTTCTAATGTTACATAAACAAAATACCCACTTTTTGACTTTCTCTCATTGTTTTTTGTGCAGTCAAACTAAATTATATACCGTCCACTTAGATACGAGCAGTATTTGTGTATTTAAATTATTTACGAGCGGCATACATACTTTTAAATTTAATCAACATCTCTGAATCTGATAGTATCAATACCGCCCATAACGGAGCAAATACCGCCCATGACCCCACATGGGCGGCATTTGCTCTCGTTAATATTTAACGGGCGGTATTGGGGGTATGTTGTTGATATATGTTTTCTACAACTTAATATACCAATATAATACAAAATTAGGGGTAAAAATCATAATTAAACATGTATATACATCGTTTGCAACATATAAAAATATTAGGATGTTATCTGTAAGAATGTAGAATGCAATATATACATGTATGAAATCAGAAAAATACATAGCATTTTAAAAGACAAATACCGCCCGTAAAAAATTAAGCTACGCAAATGCCGCCCGCGTAAGCCTCGCGAGCGGCATTTCTGCTTCTCCGGGCTGTATCAATACGGGAAGCAACATAAGCCTATTCTAAATCCAATCATGCAACTATATCTCGAAATAAGGCAATATAGAGTGTAAAAATCGAAATTACAGTCACATATTCAACCTATTTCACAGCAAATTGACAGTACACTCATTCAAATTTAAAGCAATGGTATCAAGCTAATTACCTGAATTGATTGAGGTATTTCTTCAATGGAATCATCCATTATGCAATTGGAGAGGTGGTGGTTCAGAGATGGAAGGAGCAGCGTGATATGGATGGAGATGGAAGGAGCAGCGTGAAATGGACGGACGGCTGGTGGCGAACGGATATGGTGGCGAAGGTGGCGAAGGGAGACAATTGGGAGGAGAACGGAGATGGTGGCGAAGGTTCGGAGACGGGCGACAAAGAACAGAGACGGGCGGCAAAGAGGAGGGGGCGGTATTTTCGCAATAGGGGAGATAGAGTTTGTAAAAAGTGGGTATTTTCTTAATGTGTTGTTTGACTTTGGGTATTTTCTTAATACGGTAATTGAGAAATGGGTATTTTAAATTTTCTCCCTATTTGTAATTGTGATAATAAAAAAATTAATTAAAAATTGGAAAATTACATAGTAAACTTATTTATTTATTTTTATTTAATTAGTTGTTAATTAGATTTATTTAATACACATTTGTAATTGACATAACATGATAAATTGATTAAGAAAATACATAAAATATATCTCATGATTATAGAAAATGCAATCATAACTTGAAGTCTTTTTGTTATTAAACGTAGCATCATAAAGCTTAAAGCAGTATTTAACATTGTTAGAATGCAAATTTTGATTCATGGACCAAATAGAAAGTAGGGTATTAAAATTAAAAGGTGAAAATAGTAGTCTATAAAATGCAACATTAATTAGGATAATAACCAATACACATGAACAACAATTAACTCACAATAATAACCACTCAACAACAGCAACAATTACATCACAAAACATATAATAGGGTACAAATATTTCATTAAAAACATATAATTTATATATAAATGAATATATATATAGAGCTTCCCCAATTTTCATGCTTCTCCCAATTTGAAATTGAATTCACCTACTATCTATTTTGATCTTTCTTTCTCACTCTCATATGGATTAAATATCCAAGCGTCGATCCACAGTTTAATTGGAAGGAAATTGTACTTCTAAGAACTAAGAAAGCAATGAAATAAAGGTACAGAGAGAAGATAATGAAAGTGCGTAAGAGAAATAACTGAAAAATCCCTATTTAAAACTTGAAAAAGTGCTCTTAATTTGCGCGCAGCGGTCGCGGCATGCTCAACGCCCGCTGCGAACGTCCTTCTGTCTCAGCAGTCCCGACGGCCCAACGCCCGCTGGCGGTCCAGGGTACGCTGGACCCCTGGTTCTGCCTCTCCAGAATGCGTTAGCCAGCGCCCACTGGACCCAGCGTTCTACCCAACTTCTGAATGCCACCCCAGCAGGCGTGGCATGCCCAGTGCCCACGGGGGCCTTGGCTTCCCCGACTCATCTCCCATGCTTCTCCCGCATATCAGCTCGATCCCAGCTTGCCTGATATTCTCCCTCAGATCAACTTGCACCCCTTAGCACTATTTTTGACACAATTCCACCACCAACAATCTATCAATCAAAATCGAAATCCGGCATAAAAACGTACAAATGATGAAATGAAATAAACGAAAAGACTATAATACAAGACTCGAAACAGAACTAAAACGATGACAAAAACATACAAAACTGTAAGGGGTTAATATATATCTTCATATGTGTATTAATGTCTTTTGATATTCCACTGCAAACTTTTATTATTTTTCCTAAATGGTCTAGGTTGTAATCTAGAACCTTTTTGACTTGTTTCGGTACTTGAATTTTGTATTCCATATTTTGAATCTCCAGGAACTTCAACCAATATAATGTTCTATTTAAGGCTTTGAGCTATAAACTCTCATTCATAGCTATTTACAGACTCTTGTGATTGACTATATTCTTAATTACCGTGTTGTTCATGAATTTATCTTTCTTTAATCGTTTCTTTATTTCATCATCAAGTCACGCCTAGGGGTGAGCAATGGTTTAGTTCGGGTAAAAATCGAACCAAAATACTAAAACCAAATAAACCAAATTGCTTAGAAATTAAAACCAATCCGACCAAATTATTTACAAAACCAAACCAATCCAAATCGAAATTTATAATTCGATTTCAGTTCGGTTATCCAAATATTTTAATTATATATTTTTCTCCACGATAAATTTATTATAATTTGCACTCGAAATTTAATGTTAAAATTATTTTAATAAAAACTTTGTTCAATCTTGCATATGATTAATTTAAAACATGAAATAAAGATTGAGAAAAAATTAATTAATTTAAACACTTTCAATTTCTAAGTTTATTCATTCATATTTTATGTTATTTATTTACTTTCCTTTTGAAGATATGATTTTATTTTATGTTAATTTATGTATACTAATATATTTTTTAAAACTCATGTTCGTCTGATCTGGTTGTAACAATTTGAGGCGAGCTGAATACTAGCCGGTTCAAGTTTGATGAGTTTTGATATTAGAGTGTTTAAGTTCAGCTTGACTTCGACTCAAGTTTTTGACATATTGATTGAGCTTGACTCACTATCTACTTAAAGAGTTGGAGTGTGACTCATGCATTACTTAACAATATTTTTCTCAGAGTTGAAGTTCGAGCTCGAGCTCATTAAATGCTCTTTAAATGTTGTGTCATTGCATGTATCCAAACTCCTTTTAGGTAGATTGAAGGCCCACAAACATGTTCAAATAACATGCTCATGAACAAATGAACTCGAATATGTTCACAAACTCAATAAATATCGATCTTGGAAATTAGTCTCGAGTTCGTCTCATCTTCTATCAAGTTGAGCTTTCCTTAAAAAATTTTGATCCGAGAATCTAATAGCTCATGAGCAACAATGTTCTTTACAACCATTTTTCGTTTTATAAATTAAATATTAACTATGAATTGATAAATCATAGGAGTAATTAAGAATGACTAAATCCTAATTGAAACCAATAAATCATAGCAATATTTAATGAATTATCCTTATTAGATTGAAGATTAGGGTTATTTGCGATTTACCCAAATAAATTTTTGATCTTTTATTTATTAATTTTATAATATAATAATTTGGTCAGCCGTAGCAGTTGAAGGTAATAGAACACCAAATTCCACCTTTCTTAAAAAGCGATCATGCAACAAATTAAAATGAAATAAATAAATAATAGATTGGTTGCCATTTGACACTCTAACAAGCAAATATAGCTGTCTGCATTGAGCTCTTCAAACTTCCAATTACCTTCTTTGATTACAAGAAAACATTAACAACAATTTCTTAACCATAAAGGGTCTTAGGTTACAAGAAAATTTCCACCTATCTTTATTTCTTTTCATTATAAAAAAAAATACACGTTGTATATACTACTATATAGTATGCTTTCTCCATGTATATTCTTAGAAAAATCTTGCTTGGGCTTTTATAAATACTATAGTATTCAAGCTCTAGTTTGGTAATTAATTTTAGGATTAATTGCCGTTAAATACATGAATTATCAATGAGTTTTGGAATTTTATGTTAATTAGCATAACGTATCATACAATACAAGAACTACCAATAATTGTTTCCCTTGAATTGCATATAAAAGTTCAAATTTTATGTGCAATTTCAGAAAAAATTATAGTTTATGTATCGTATATGACATATTCAATCATTATGTAAAATTTCAAAAAGATTAGTACTTCTTGAATTGTAAAACATTTTTTTTTTGTTCGTGTACAATTTTATAATTCGTTAATTTTTCGTGTATTTAGAAACATTTAATTCTTAACTTTAATAACCTTTTGTACTCTATTTAATCAATTAAGTCTAACTTTCTCAATTTTTATTAATTCAGAATATATCAAAATACTTAGTAAAATATTAATGCTCGTTCTATAAAAAAAAATGATCAAAACAAATCAATTTTAAAGAAAGTATGTGTTTTATTTTTATTTTTGATTTTTAGTAACTGTGATTACATCTAAAATAATACTTTCAGACTGTTTCTTTGTCTTTTTGACTGATCTTTTAACTTAGCACTTAATTGGATTCATTGATTTGTTGCCAATTGTTTCCTCATCAGTATCGATGTTTGACGATTATTTTTAAATTATATTCATAAACTTGAACCGGAAACTATTGCTATTTTGTAATCTTATAGATAGACATGTTATGATAATTACAATCAAGTAACTACATATGCTACAAACAATATATGTTCTGTTTATATATATATATATGTATATATATATATATTATATATTGCCTCTAAAAAATTAAAATATGATTTAAATAAGTGGCACCAAACATAACCCATATGGCATTATCGTATTCTTGAAAGAATGAAAATGGGATTGGTTAATTGACTTTTAATTGCAGTCCAAGCACTAATTGGTTTTACTTCAATAAATAAGGATTATTCTTATTTCTTTAAAATCAACATTTAAATTAAACTCTAATATAGTGGTGATAGCTAGACGTGTTTGCAATTTCATTTTATTGAATTGAAACTGTAATCAAATTATGGTACTATGATTTACGGTTCTGGACTAGAATTGTCAAATACAATTCTGGTTCTGAATTGTTGGTATATGTTTTAATTAAAACTCTATCGGTTATGGTTCTGAGATCGTCGATTTCGATTTTGAACTGTTGATTAAGTATATATATATATATATATATGAATTTGCACGTCCAAATGCAATTTTATGTATTACAAACAATGTTACTATATAATGTAAAATATAAAATTAAATTATGAGTAGAAAAATATAAAATAAAAAATGTTGAGGGATTCGATGGTCAGTTTATAATTCTGAACCTTTGAAATGAGAATCAAACCATCAAGGACGATTATAATTCTCAGATCGATAATTTAAATTATATGCCGAATCTTTTTAACACATATAAACAAAGTGATTTAAAGCTCATTAATTTTACTAAAATATCAATAACCTTGACTTTAAACATTCTCTTATACTATTATTCATCATCTTATAATGCCACTTAAACAGTTGGTCTTATTTATAAACATGAGATATTACATACTCTCTCCTTCTCACTAATTACTTTTTATACAATAAACGAGAAACATTCAATAACTATGCATTATAGAAAAACCAATAAACACCCATGTTGGTCCCGAAACGAGTTTAATTGAGTGTATGGGGGGATACACTAGTCAGTTTTTACAATTAAAACTTTTTGTGTCTCCTGAACTGAAGGGATGTGTTTCAGTGAGAGAGATGAACTTTCAGATAGGAATCCTTCAGTCTACATTGAGTGTTTGACTGATGGACTAATATCTTTAGTGTGCGGAATGTGGTGGCTTTAAATCTTTAACTCGTTTGCTTCAGAAAACTTAATGCAATTGTTTCTCTTTTCAATTAATCAATATTCAGTTGATGTTATATAAAGAATAAGGAATACTGAAATTAAATGAGAGAGAAAGACAGAGATTTGGTTTGCGTGGTTCGGAGATAAAAACTCCTACGTCCACGAGTACTCGATGTTAGTCGAGGGTTTCCAACTTAATGGAGGGATAACAATCTTACAATGATCAACCGTGAAGGTTGGATATATAGTTAAACTGATCACTACTAGCTTAGAACTAATTCTAATACTAAGATTGTTCTTCGGTTACAAAAGATTGCTAAGAGCACTAAATAATAGAATATGAAAGCTTTGGTGTTCTAGACTGAAAGCTTTGAAAGCTTGAGAGTGATGATAGCAATAGCGAGTTGATAGCAGGGGTAACTGGTGTCTTGAAGTGTTTGAAGCATCGGGTATTTATACTGCTCTCTCAAAGATATAGCCGTTGTGAGATAGAGCTTTGATTTGAATTCTTCCCGTTGGAGTCTTCGTCCTTTTTGCCATTTTTGGTGTCTGCAGAAAGATCTTGTTCACCTAACCGAGATTTTTGCTAAAAAAGGAAAGGCCTACTGACTAGGCTGTCACTCAGTAGAGAACTTCAGTTTAGAGCATCAGTGCAGACTTCAGTGGATAACTTTAGTCTTGAGTTTCAGTACGAAACTTCAATGAGGACTTCAGTCTATGCTTCAGTACTGAACTTTAATTTGGCAAAGATTTGGCTTCTAACTTCAACTTCAAAACTTCAGGACTGACTTCAGTGGAGAAGGTCCTTCAGTTTTGGGATAGCTTGAATCTTCAGTGGGGATGTCCTTCAGTGTACCTGAAAAATTAGAACTCCCTAACAAATGAGTTCTTAGACAAGACATTAAGATTCAGTATTGGTCTTACTACATCTTTTCAGGGGAGGTATTGGGATCTGAATCAAAATACTTATAAATATTTCCCAACAATTTTCCCCTTTTTGATGATGCCAATACCTAACCTGAAAACATCTATCTACGTTAAGAAATTCCCCCTAAACTGGAGAACGCTTAAACTATAAGAAAAGATGGGTTAGTAAATCAGATAGGTAAATATCAAACCAAAAAAAATAGTAATCAGAGCCTGGACAACTAGATGGTTGTCATCAGGTTGAGATCAAAAGACAAAAGATATGTATTTCATTTCATTTGAGAATTTCAGTACAGAGAGATTTCATTTGAGAATTTCAATACAAAGAGATTTCAGTTCAGAAATGAATACAAATAGTTAAGTTCAGAGCTAAAGGCACGGTACTGCTTGTTGTCTTCTTCATCAGTTAGTTCAATGTCTGGCGTGTCTGCCCTTTCTTCTTCTTCTTTCTCTTCTTCTTCATTTTCTGCCTCAAGGTTTTCAGGTTCCGTCCCTTCCCCCTTATTGGCATCAGCAATCGGTTCAGGAGGGGGTTGATCATCGATCCAGGGAACAGCAGGAACACCAGGAAACCTATAATCTATATCATGTGCTGAAACAATGTTCGTGCAGAATTGTTCAATATGGGTAATGCGAGCACGACAATTGGAGATGACTTGATCAGAGGTTGAAGGCTTCGATAATCTTTTTCGTACAGTAGAGCAGGCCTTCATTGCAGCAACACTCGCAGCATCTGCTATAGACTTCGCACGCTCAGCCAAGACAAAACCAGAGTCAGCACGTTTCCTGGCTGTCCTGAGGCGTGATCGCTGGCGAGCGATTGATTTTCCATGAGCAGTGCAGAGTGAGGATAATTCGTTGTAGGCGTTGTCGAAGTCTGATCTGAGAGAGGACAGGTTGGCACGGTTATGGTTGCAGGAGAGAATGAGCTTCTTGAACTTTGAAGAGTCAGGAGTGCGTGAGCTGAGCTCTTTCTGAACGGAATCGATCAGTGTGGCAAGCTGTGTTGATGGCTTCAGCCCAGAATTTCTTTGGAATTCATGAACTGTGTAGCATCGTTCTTGCAGCTTCCTTCAGTGATCTGTTCCTTCTTTCTGCAACGCCATTTTGTTGTGGAGTCCTTGCAGCTGAAGTCTGATGTTCAATCCCCATATTTGCACAGAATTCTGAAATCTTGGCATTGAGGAATTCAGTTCCTCGATCAGTGCGTATGGTGATGACATTTGTTGACTTCTGATTCTTTAGCTTTGTTAGCAATTCAGGTATGCGCTCCATTGTCTCATTTTTCTTCCTTAGAAACACTGTCCAAGTAAAACGAGAGAAATCATCAGTAATCACTAGACAATATTTCCTACCATTTACACTGAGTGGAGTCACAGGTCCAAATAGGTCCATGTGTAAGAGTTGAAGAATCTTCTCAGTGGATGGAGTTTCTTTGGTCTTGAATGAAGCTTTGATCTGCTTTCCAGTTTGGCATGATCCACAAACATGGTCTTTGTCGAAGACTAGGTTAGGCATCCCTCGAACTAGGCTGTGTCTTGCAAGTCTATTGATGACTTTGAAGTTCAGGTGACTTAGCCTATTGTGCCATAACCAGCTTTGTTCTGAAGTGCTCTTTGAGACCAAGCATGTTTCAGGGGAGGAGGCTTTTCAATCTGCAGCATAAATATTTCCCACCCTGAAGCCTTTCATTACAGTGGTCTCATCAGTGAGCTTGTTTATCCTACATTCATCAGAACTGAAAACAACATTAAAACCTTTATCACACAACTGACTTATTGAAAGTAAGTTGTGTTTCAGGCCTGAAATATAGGAAACATTATCAATTGAAACATTCCCTATATTGAGAGTACCATACCCTTTAGTGAAACCCTTAGAGTTATCACCAAAGGTTACATGAGGACCATCTTCCTCGATGTAGTTGGAGAGGGCTTCTTTTTGAAATGTCATGTGCCTTGAGCATCCACTGTTTATGATCCAGCTTGAATGCTCCTTTTGTGCACCTCTCCTTGGTCCTAAGTCCTGCAATTACTGAGTCTCAGGATCCAGTTCAGCACTAGATCCAGTTTCAGTATGCATGCAATGCTTTGGCACCCAATGTTGCCTAATGATTTTTGGTGCAGATGCAACTTGTTTCTTCCTTTTAGGTTCAGTATTGACTTCCTTAGTCTTAGGAACATAATTTCTGCTCACTTCAGGCTTAGGGTTAGCCTTAAGGTTAGCATGTGTATGTTGGCGTTTGTTCCAACGTTTTTCAGTTTGCACTGAACGCCTTGGTCCATAGTAATGAACTGGGGGAGCATAGAAGTCATGTTCTCTGGAAGAGTCAGAATAATATGAACTAGGTGATGAATTCCTATGTTCATATCTGTTGGAATATGTTTCCCAACGCTGAGTTCTATGATTTCTTGTATCATAGCTTCTGGGTGTTGAACCATATGATGAGCAAGTGCAATGAGAGCACTTAACCTTATAGTACTGTGGTTCATGAGACTGAAAGTTTCTCCTATTCTCACGCCTTTCAATGGCATGATGTGTATAAGATTTATTCCTTTGTGCCTTGGATCTTTCAGCAGTCTTAATCTTTGGCTTTTCAGTTACCTTAGGCTTGTCAGTTACCTTAGGCTTCCTGAAAGCCTTCTTTTCAGTGTCAGTGTTCCCTTTAGGAACAGTATGCTTTCTGAAAACCTGCCTTGGTTTTTCAGTGGCAGATGTTTCAGTAGACACAGGTTTTTCAGTGGCAACCTTAGCCTTCAGTTTAGGCTTTGTTTCAGTGGCAGCAATACTTTCAGTGCAAGCCTTGTCAGTGGCTTTCACGAAAGATATGATTGGAAATGTGGGTTTGGGTACCTTCAGGAAAGGTACTTTGTCTTTATCTTGGTTAAAACCAAGACCCTTGCCTTGTGGTTGTTGAGATGTACTCAACAAATGATTTGTATAACCAGACTTGGTCCATGTTTCGACCTTAGTCTTGTAATACTCAATTCTTTCAGTGAGCAAGGTGTTTCTTTCAGTCAATTCACGTATTTGTGAATCTTTGAACAATATCTCATTGTTCTTTGCATCAAGATCCTTTTTGAGATCAAGTATCTCAGAAGATTCAGTGTCAAATAGGCTTTTAGATAAGCCTGCAGTTTGTACATCCAATTTGGATGTTAGATCCTCATTGTCTTTCTTGATCATCAGGAATATAGCTTGTAGGTTTCTGAAATCTTCAGATAAAGATTCATAATCTTCCAGTGAGACAGTTGCCTCATCATCCATGATTTCTTCATCCTTTACTGAAGAAACTTCAGTTTTGGATATTTCAGTAGATGGTTTTTCAGATACAATATGAAAATCTTGCTTTGATGTAATGGATGGAGTAGATGGAATGAGTGCATATGATGTTGAATTTTTGATTTTAGGATCAACATATCCTTCAGGCATAACATGTGCATAGATTACCTGAGGTATGAACTCTCGATTTCCCATTAAGCAGAACACTTCAGGTGCCTCCTCTTCTTCAGTAGCAAGGAGCCCCAGATCTTCATCATCTGAAGAATCTGAGAAGTGTCTCTCATAGTTTGATTTGGAGGGTGTGTTGATCTGATCTGGATCATCATCAACCATCATTGCTTTCCTTTCAGCATTTCGCTGATCTCTTCTTAGCCTTAGTTCCTCCCTTTCCTTCTTGCTTAGGTCAGGGCAGTCTGGCTTGAAGTAGTCTGAAGCTCCACACTCATAGCAAACTCCTTTGCTGTACTGTGGTCGTTCAGACCTGGACTGAGTGGCAGTCGTGTCCTGATTGGATGTAGAGGTGGGAGTTTCAGTTGATGGTGTGCTTCTTCTAGCACGGTTGTCTCTATGGAACTTTCTGAAGCGGCTGTTCTTCAGATCTGCACGTTCAAAACGTTTTGCCATTAAAACGTATTGTTCCATCAATTCTGCTTTTGTCATACCTTCGAGGTCTAGAGCCTCTGGTTTTGACTCTTTGACTGGACTTTTGTCTGCCTTGAAGGCGACAATATCTTGAGATTGGGTAGAGATAGGGATTGCTTCTCTTATTGGATTTGAAATATCCAATATCTTCTGCCTTGTCTCGTGACTCTTCAGTATACTGAAGATGGCGGCAGTAGTGAGGGTGTTGAAGTCTGGATGCCCACTAATTTGGATTTGATAGGGCAGCCATTCTTCACGACGAAGACACCAAACTATCTTCAGGTTGATCTCTCGTTGAGTGTACTTTTCAGGTTTCAGGGCTCTAACAGCGGTTAGAATCTGCATGAACCTGAGTTCCACTTCGCTAATGGTTTCTCCTTGTACCTGCAAAAAGGCATCATACTTCTGGCACTCAAGGGTTAGTTTGTTTTCCTTGATTTCTTCAGAACCTGCACACATCTGCTCGAGGGTTTCCCACATCTCTTTTGCAGTTACGCAGTGTTGGATGTGTACGAGCATTGGCCTCTCAAGAGTTCCTGAGATGATATGCTTGGCATAATCATCTAGGCCACCGATCTTCTTTTCATCGGCTGAATATTCAGTGAGTGGCTTTTCTTCGGTGCCTGGTTCTCTAACGCCAGCTGTTTCCTGAGGAAACGTCTTCATGATTTTGATTGGCCCAGTTGTAATAACTTGCCACATCATTACATGGTGTGCTTTCAGATAGGAAGTCATCCTGTACTTCCAGTAGTCATAGTCCTCGACTGAGAACATAGGCAACATAAGAGATTTCTCCATTGGAGAGATTAGGTAGATGCAAGTGAGTTTTCTGAAAAGATCTGTTTAAAACCTTGGGTTTTTAGAAACAGTGGTAATTAAACACACTGCTCTGATACCACTTGTAGGTCCCGAAACGAGTTTAACTGAGTGTATGGGGGGGGATACACTAGTCAGTTTTTACAATTAAAACTTTTTGTGTCTCCTGAACTGAAGGGAGGTGTTTCAGTGAGAGAGATGAACTTTCAGATAGGAATCCTTCAGTCTACACTGAGTGTTTGACTGATGGACTAATATCTTTAGTGTGCGGAATGTGGTGGCTTTAAATCTTTAACTCGTTTGCTTCAGAAAACTTAATGCAATTGTTTCTCTTTTCAATTAATCAATATTCAGTTGATGTTATATAAAGAATAAGGAATACTGAAATTAAATGAGAGAGAAAGACAGATATTTGGTTTGCGTGGTTCGGAGATAAAAACTCCTACGTCCACGAGTACTCGATGTTAGTCGAGGGTTTCCAACTTAATGAAGGGATAACAATCTTACAATGATCAACCGTGAAGGTTGGATATACAGTTAAACTGATCACTACTAGCTTAGAACTAATTCTAATACTAAGATTGTTCTTCGGTTACAAAAGATTGCTAAGAGCACTAAATAATAGAATATGAAAGCTTTGGTGTTCTGGACTGAAAGCTTTGAAAGCTTGAGAGTGATGATAGCAATAACGAGTTGATAGCAGGGGTAACCAGTGTCTTGAAGTGTTTGAAGCATCGGGTATTTATACTGCTCTCTCAAAGAAATAGCCGTTGTTAGATAGAACTTTGATTTGAATTCTTCCCGTTGGAGTTTTCGTCCTTTTTGCCATTTTTGGTGTCTGCAGAAAGATCTTGTTCACCTAACCGAGATTTTTGCTAAAAAAGGAAAGGCCTACTGACTAGGCTGTCACTCAGTAGAGAACTTCAGTTTAGAGCATCAGTGCAGACTTCAGTGGATAACTTTAGTCTTGAGTTTCAGTACGAAACTTCAGTGAGGACTTCAGTCTATGCTTCAGTACTGAACTTTAGTTTGGCAAAGACTTGGCTTCTAACTTCAACTTCAAAACTTCAGGACTGACTTCAATGGAGAAGGTCCTTCAGTTTTGGGATAGCTTGAATCTTCAGTGGGGATGTCCTTCAGTGTACCTGAAAAATTAGAACTCCCTAACAAATGAGTTCTTAGACAAAACACTAAGATTCAGTATTAGTCTTACTACATCTTTTCAGGGGAGGTATTGGGATTTGAATCAAAACACTTATAAATATTTCCCAACAACCCCATACATTAATTTTTACCCAAAAAAGAAAATAGTTAGTTATTAATTGTTGTTATGTCTTCAATATCCCATTCCGCAGTCGGGGTCACGCTGAGATCTGTAATATGTAACCTAGCCGCATAATAAAATATGTTCTTATTTCTGTCGATGAATGTAGTCAATTGGTGAACCACGTAAATTTGTGTCTTCTTTACGTTTCTATTTCTTATTTACTCAATTAATAATATTTCGTTACAACATAACTAAACGTCCCAAAAATAATTATATGTAATTATTATCGGAACAGATAAAGTAGTTGTTTATTGAACTATGTGCTTGATATCTTAGACATGTAATGTGCAATGTTCGAAATATGAGCAAGTTTAACACTATTTTCCTAAGATTATGTAGTGTGATTCCAAGATAACATATATCGTCTCACTAGAAAAAATATTTGGATTTAAAAAGACTACCAAACACAAATTATTTGATATGTTTGTTTGTTTTTATCTTATTATCTAATACAAATCATCATGTTTGACCTTTATTACGATCTGACTTTGATAAAGCTATCACTGAACTATCTTCTCTCCGCACTTCTCTCGATCAAATCTCTACAACAACTACTGACCATGGCAAGTCAATTGCTCGCCAACGATCGCGCCTCAGGACAGCCCACAAGCGTGCTGACTCTGGCTGTGTCTTGGCTGAGCGAGCCAAATCAATTGCTGACTCCGCCAACACTGCAGCACTGAAGGCTCTTAATGCTGTCTCCTCCAGAAAATCTAAGCCTTCAGCTGCTGATCTAGTCATTGCCAACTGCCGTGCTCGCATTAGCCACCTCGAGAAATTTTGCCAAAACATAGTCACGGAAAATGAAATTGATTTTCAGTTCCCTGCAGTCCAACCACTTCCCTGGTATGCTGATCAATCTCTTCCTGAATCTTCTGATGCTGCCAATAAGGGGGAAGGACGGGAACCTGAAAACATTGAGCCCACAAATGAAGAAGCAGAAAAAGAAGAAGATGAAATGCGCGAAGTCACCCCTGACATTGAGATAACTGACGATGAAAATAATAGGCAGTAAATGACAAGGACGGACTTTCAGTTACCGTGCCTTTTGTTCTATATATTCCTTGTATTTCATTCTGAACTGAATTTCTCTGTACTGAAAACCTTTAATGAATGAAATGCAATTTTTGTCTATCTTTGATCTCAACCTGATGACAATCTTCTAGTTGTCCGGGCTCTGATTATATTTTTTTTGGTTTGATATATTTAACTGATTAACTAACCCATCTTATATTATAGATTAAGTGTTCTCCAGTTTATGGGAAATTTCTTAACTTAGATAGATGTTTTCAGGTTAGGTATTGGCATCATCAAAAAGGGGGAAATTGTTGGGAAATATTTTAAGTGTTTTGATTCAGATCTCAATACCTCCCCTGAAAGATGTAATAAGACCAGTACTGAATCTTAGTGTTTTGTCTAAGAACTCATATGTTAGGGAGTTCTAAATTTTCAGGTACACTGAAGGACATCTCCACTGAAGATTCAAGACATTCCAATACTGAAGGACCTCTCTACTGAAGTCTCCCCTGAAGTATTGAAGTTGAAGTTAGAAGCCAAAAGTCTTCCTGCCACTGAAGTTCACCTTTGAAGTCTGCACTGAAGTCCAAAACTGAAGTTTCCACTGAGTGTTAGCCTATTTCGTAGGCATTTCCATTTATGGCAAAAATCTTATTAGGTAAACAAAATCTTTTTGCAGACACCAAAAATAGCAAAAAGGACGAAGACTCCAACGGAAAGAATTCAAATTAAAGCTCTATCTCACAACGGCTATATCTTTGAGAGAGCACTATAAATACCCCGCTGCTTCAAACACTTCAAGACACCGGTTACCCAATCTACACTTGCTATTATCGCTCTCAAATCTCAAGTTCCTAGAAAACTTCAAGCTTTCAGTATTCATATACTAAGTGTTCTACTTAGCGATACAAATTTGTAACCGAAGAATAGTCTTAGCTTAGATTAAGTTCTAAACTAGTTGTGATCAGATAATACTTGTATATCTAACCCACTGTGGTTGATCACTGTAAGACTATTATTCTCCATTAATTTGGAAACCCTCGACTAACATCGAGTACTCGTGGACGTAGGAGTTTTTATCTCCGAACCATGCAAACCAAACTCTATGTTGTTTCATTTGCTTTCAGTATTTATTCCTTCATTTTTCTATCATTCACTGAAAGTTTGATTTTGATTGAATTTTATAAAAACGAGTTTACCTTCAAATTCCGCATTTCAAAATCTTTATTTACTCGTTTTGGGACCAACAATAAGATAACTTATTTCTCATCTATCTTGCTTCACCTTAACATGTCTACAAATAAATTTACCATCATTCCTAATTGATCCGCGTCAGTTTTAATCCCATTAAAATTTTAATTTAATTTGGATAGATCATGAAAAGAGCTAACAATTTATGTATTTAAAAAAATTCATAATTTATCGAAAAATCAAAGTGCACATGAAATAGTTTATGATTTACACCAATATATATATATATAGATTAGTCATAGGCTATGTTCTTTTTGTGGGATTTATCCCTTGAAAAAGTAGGATAAAAGTATAATTATCCTTAAAATTCATTCTTTTTTATCCATATATCCCTCCCTTTTAAATCATAATTTCATCAAATTTTTTCCCCTTCTTTTCACTCTAAGGAGGGATAATATTATCCATCCAAATTTGAAGTGATAATATTATCCCTCCTTAGAATGAGAAGAAGGGGAAATTTTTTTGATGAAATTATGATTTAAATGGGAGGGAGGGATAAAAAGAATGAATTTTAAGGGTAATTATACTTTTATCCCACATATTCAAGGAATAAATTATCCCTCAAAGAGAACACAACCATAATGTTAGTCATTATGTTGATAAAAATGACTACATCCATGGGTAGAAATATATTAGTCATTATGTTGATAAAAATGAATTACGTTTTTGTTATATTAAATTGTTCATAAGAGTATTTTATAATTAGAAATTATTACTTATATTCCCTTTATTCCGCTATTTATATTATGTTTTGATTAAAAAAATTTCACATTTTAGTCAAAATAAAATATAAATCGTGGGACGGAGGGAGTAATAAATTAACTATTACACTTAATACACACAATTTAATTAAAATAAAAATTATATGGAATCTAAATTTCACTTTATATATATTTAATATTCATCTCTTTCCATCAAAATGATTTAAGTTTTGGTTTTGCCTTTTTTTAGACATCAACATAAATATTTAAATTTAAAACTTTTTATTTATAACAAATTTTTTTATTTATAACAAATTGATCCATCATACTCACCAATGCATAATTTAATTTAAAATAATATATCAAATAAAACTCAAAATTCACTAATCCAAACTATACTCCCTATATAAATTATTAAAATAAAAACATATTATCAAAATCTATATTAAATTAAGGAAGTAAAAAAAAAGGCAAAATTGAAGGTAGCGTGGCGTGGTAGAAATGATGAGCACTTACTTTAAGGCGTGTGGAAGAGAATAACATAGGAATCTCAAAAAGGCTTACAATAAAAATGAGCTTTTATCATTTCCAAAAACACAAAAGGGCAAAAAAGAGAAGATCTAATTTGCTGTAAAATGCATAATCTTTTACAAATAATTTATTAGGGTTGAAAACTAAAGTAACCATTTTGAGAAAACTAACAAACATTTTATCCATTTCTTAAAGACACATGAAGAACATACTCATTTGATTGTATTGCTGGTTTTAAAATTACTTTCTGGTATTATTTATCCTGGATGTTTTGCCTTTTTACGGACAAAATATTAATTATTGTACCTATAACATATTAATTTTAATATATTATCCGTACGCTAAATTGTTGATACAAAAAAAAAGACAAAGGTGGGTGGCAGAAAGAGACGTTCAACCCAAAAAGAAATCGTCGATGGAACAATAATAGAGACGGACTACTAAAATAATTCAAGGAAGGGTCTGACCACTACAAGATAATTGTGTTGACAGTCTTATCTGGACCCAGCTTCACGTGAAAAAAAAGATCATCCACAAGATAAGGAATCCAAGGCAATAATGCAACAAGAATAAGAGGCTTAAAGACTCCTATATAAACCAGACGATGGAGGAAGTTTAGATCATTGAAAAATCTTCTAAGTTTTCTTCAAAATAAACATTGTATTTCCCTTTCCAGTATATGCAAGTTTCATTTCCATCTACCATAGGTAGCTAAACAAGTTAGTCCCTAAAGAAGATTTACTTACTATGTAATAAATATTTTATAGTTCCTTAATAAAAAGATTGGGCTTTTGTTCATATCTTTCAGATTTATATTTTATATTTTACCAACCAAAATCTCTACACCTCAAGTAGGAAACGAATGAGGGTTGTGCTGTAAGCTGTTGAAGGAATCAACGTCTGGAAACCATACGGTGCTCCGGGTGGTTGGACACGGTCTAAAAGAAACTTTCGGCGGATAAGACACGACAGTTTATCGGTCAAAAAGGTACTTAAGTTGGTATTAATATAGAATTTATTCATACGGAAGTGTGATGTGCATGATATATGATTAAATTGAAATTATGACTTAAAAATTGCTAGGAAAATCTCATACCGCCCAGAGCGATTTATGAAGGTTTTTCCGATGGTTTGAAAAAATAGGGAATAATTATATCAAACCATTAATGATTTTATTATTTTATTTATCATTAATGATTTAAGGTGGATTTTGAGGATAATTTAGAATATGGGTAATTTTAACATGGTTGCAAACGAAATGGGTAAAATGTTCATGTATTTTCTCAAAAGGGGTACTTTTATTTATTATCACAATTTATTATCTACTCTTTTATATTATCGTTAGGTTGTCGCCAAAAATCGAAGGTTTAAAGTTAATATTTTATAAGAGGGTGTTTGATTTGCTTGATTAGTATTTAATTCAGGTGTATTTGATAAAATAATCAAACATTATCAAGTGTTTGGTTTGTTTAATTTAGTTCGGAATAGATTATTCGGCCCCCATATAATCAAAAAATTCCTTAATTATTAATCAACCTAAACTTGATTTGATTAGACTTGATTATTAATCAATCATCATTATTTACAAAATTATCCTCATCAATTTTGTTATTTATAAAAATACAAGTAAACACACACTCAACATATCTCTATAAAAGACAATTTAGATATTTTCTATATTCTAATTATAATCATTTAATTAATCAAACATTATAATCAATCAAACAATACTAAATTTTCAACTTAAAATTAACTCAACTCGATTAATTTAGACTTAATAAACTGAATAATCAAGTAGATTGATTTGAATTATATCCTTAAATAGAACAAATAGAATAAATCTATGAAATGATTTACATCCTTAAATAAAACAAATAGAATAAATCTATATTTCATGAAATCGAGTGGATTGATTAGATTGATTATATATATATATATAAAGTCTCAACTACAACGGTTACGCGCTTTTATTCCAAAACCTCAATAAATAGCAGAATCCCCCACCTTCTCTCTCCCTCCGTCCCGATTCTTCTACTCCCATATACATACAACTTGCATGCCAGAGGCAACCTCTCATTGCAGTTCTCTCCCGTAACTAGCAACCCATTTCCTGTACATAAACTAGCTTAGGTGAAACGACAATGAATGGAAATGGAGATCCAGAGCGAGGAGCTCCTCAAAAGCAGAGAAACCAGAGCTACTACGCTGGATCATACGACGTGGACTACTCCGACGAGCAGTGGACCTCATGGCTAGTTCCCATGATCATCGTTGCCAACGTCGCCATGTTCGTTGTTATCATGTTCGTCAACGATTGCCCGAAGAATCACAGCGGAAACGGAGGCTGCGTGGCGAAGTTCCTCGGCCGCCTCTCGTTTCAGCCCCTCCGCGAAAACCCTCTATTCGGCCCCTCTTCTTCTGCGTAATTGAACCCTAAATCTTCTCCCCCTTCTCTTCGATTTCTGCAATTCTGGGCTTTGGTGGTGTTGACTTTGTTTTACTTGTTTGGATTGGATCATCGGAGTGGTGTTTAATTTATTGACTAATTTGGGGTTAATTTTGTGATTTGATAGCTGGTTCCTCACTTATTTAGGTTCAATTATTTGTAAGTAGCTTGATTTCATTGCATAGGCAATTTGTTGTTACTTATTTCTCAATTTCACTGCTTAGGCAATAGCTTATTCTTTCAATTCATAGTGATTTTTTTATAGGGATATTTTCCTCATAAATTCTAAATGATTCATTCAAATCAATTTGTGTGTGTGCGCATTATAAATCTTCAACTCTGGTTTTTTGTGATGGTGACATTTTTTTGTGAGGATTGGATGAGTGGAGTGAATGCTGAGACGCATTATGTGTTTAGTTTATTGATTTTGGTTTCGCGGGTAATTTTGTGAATTGAGATTAACATTTGTTGTTGGCTCATCAGTTTCTTATCTTTAGCTGCTGCACAGTTTCAATTAATTTGGAAATAGCTTGATTCGAAAAGTCTTGAGGCGTTGTTCTCAATTGATTCTATGCATTGAAATTCATCTTAATATTTCTTGTCGAATTGAATGGTTCGATTATAAGTTTAGTTCATGGGGTGAAATTTTAAATGGTTCGATTATGAGTTTAGTTCATATAAAGTATTTTTCTATGAAATTTATGATGTATTGGATTTGTTTGTGGTTCGATGGTTTGACCTAGCATGGACTTTCCTCATTTGTGGAATATGTGTTCACTTATTTCATGATTACATTCCATAGGCAATAGTGTCTTCTTTCAACTCAGATTAATTTCTATGGTGATCCTTCCCTCATAGTCATTGGTTATGAATGGTTCATTTAAATTATATTTTTTGTCTGTGCTTTATTTTGGATCAAAATGGGTGGGACAGAGCCTTTTAATTTTATGTGGTTCCAGTTTGAGTGAGTTCTCATCTGCTTATTGAATATTCATTATGATTGTGATTGTGACAAGATTGTGATTTATATATATTAGGACAATATAGTTGTAATCCTATCTGCACAAGAATGCGAGGTAGATATGAAATCTAGAGATCATATCTATGACCACTACACTTTTCTTAATCATGAGAGACTACATAAGTATCATATTTATTGGGGCTTTCATTTTAGATGACTAGATTGGATTTTGATATAAAAGCAAATATGATATTAGCTCATGATATAAAAGGTCTGGTGCTGCTTTATGGATCTCAAAGCTAACATTCACAAACACATAAGCTAGCGTCTTCATTGCCAAAAGAAAAACCGACTTCCCTTAGAGAAATGTTACTGTCATTTGATAATAAAACTTGCCTGAGCTATATATAGAATATACAGGAATTTTCTCTTCCATTGCTTCTTCTTACCAAGTATATTAATTAATCATGATTATTGAAAGTTATAAGCAGCTAACTGGTATTAGATAAAGTTCCTTTCAAACATCATATTAAATCACATTTGTTACTGGTTTTGTGAAATTAGAGGTCTTAATGTTTTATAGTGATTATCTTTTACCTTTTTCTCACCGCAGACTGGAAAAACTCGGAGCCCTCAAATGGGACAAAATAGTGCATCAGAATCAAGCATGGAGACTTTTTACTTGCATTTGGCTGCATGCTGGTGTTATTCATTTACTCGCGAACATGCTGAGCTTGGTTTTTATTGGAATTCGCCTAGAGCAACAATTTGGATTTGGTATGAATTTATGTTTGTTCTTCAAACAATTCATTTTCTTTTTCAATATCATAATCTACCTCTTATAAATTTACCCAATTCGATCTTGTGCAGTGCGTGTAGGGGTGATTTATCTGTTGTCGGGTATTGGTGGGAGCATTCTTTCTTGCCTTTTTATTCGGAATAACATCTCCGTTGGAGCTTCTGGTGCTCTCTTTGGACTTCTTGGAGCAATGTTATCAGAGTTATTTACCAATTGGACTATATATACAAACAAGGTATCTTCCAAGAGAAAAGTACTTAAATTTTATGTTTGAATTAATACCTGAGTGTTATATTTCTCAATTACATAAAGCAAATATTTATTCCTTTTCTTTAGTAAGTGTTGGAAATGTCTTTTGTTTGAACAGGCTGCAGCTCTATTTACTCTAATTGTTATCATCGCAATAAACTTGGCAGTTGGCATTCTTCCACATGTCGACAACTTTGCACATATCGGAGGCTTTCTTTCGGGTTTCCTCCTCGGATTTGTGCTCCTAGCTCGTCCCCAGTTTGGCTGGTCAGAGAGCCGCCATCGCCCAGCTGATACAAGGCTCAAGTCCAAATACACAGCCTACCAATACGTTTTCTGGGTTGTGGCGGTTATTTTGTTGATTGTCGGGTAAGATTCTATGAATCTTATACCGAACTTGCACGCACAACATATACTTTGTCGTGTCATATAAAAATTAAAACTATGCACTCATCACGTGCAAGGACTGATCTTTACTGTTCTGACTTTCTAGATTCACGGTGGGATTGGTGATGCTGTTCAAGGGAGAAAATGCGAATGAGAACTGTAGCTGGTGTCATTACCTGAGCTGCGTGCCAACATCGCGGTGGAGCTGCGACAACTGATCTGAATTTTTCGATCGGTTTGTGTTTGTATATTTTTTGTACTCGCTTCATATTCTTGGCCTTATAGAATGTTGTGGTTTCTTTAATTTGTTAAGTATAGCCATTCTTCATGTTTTAAAATTACATTAAATTTAAATTATAACGCCGAGTCACAGAGGACTCAAACCCGAACAGGCATTAACCTCCTGCCACTTAGATTTCTTCATGTTTGTTGTATTGTGTACATGCATGGTAATTAACATCAACGTGGCTGTGCTGACCTTGTTTTTATTTATACAGAATGCTTATATTGTTTTTCTTTTTTTATTGCATAGTTTGTGCCACTGTGCTATGCATGAGAATATTTTATTTATTAATAATTTAATAAAGGCAAAATGAACCGTAAAAGCTAAAATTCAATTGTAAGTAGATCCTAATTAGTGGTTCTAAAATTATAATTGTAATTTACGGTTCGATTCAAAATCGTAATTGTGTAGAGGATTTAATAAAGGCATAACGATTCAACACATTTCGATTATAAATTGTGAACCGTCATAACTACGGTTTGATTTTGATTTTCAATTTTCGGAACAATTAGGTTTTAAGCTGTAAATGTGAACACCTCTACTTGTATAATTTGATAAATTTTAATTGATTTAAACAATAATAATTGATTTGATACAATTAAATTGAGCATAGTTATTTTTAAGAGTGTGCTATTATTTTCAGTAGTTTGAGCAAATTTTTTATTAATATTGATGTACATATAATTGATCTCACTTATGTACAAAAACATGTAAATGTATAGACATTAATTAACTATCATTAGTTTTTTTATAATCATTGTTCAACCTAAAGCATGTGTCTAAGTTTTCGTAATTGAATGAGGTTTATAGTGCGCAATAAGCTGACCCTAGTCAAATCACGTGGAAAGCTAAACATGACTATTAATCATAAGTACGCACACTTTAAAAGTAAATTAATTCTTAAACACTCTAATACGATTAGAAGTTCAATGGTTACCAACTAAATAATTGATTAAACTAAATAAAAGACAGATGATTGAAGTCTAGGATCTGGATACTCTTAACTCCTAATTAATACCACATTTATCATGCATTCACACTCGATTGATATCTCCAGTGGTAGCTTAGTTATTCGCTTTCGTATTTATAAGCTAAGCAGTGACTTTTACTTTCGTGTCCAATTCACACCTCCGAAAATTACTCGATCTAATATGAATCCTTATTAACACGTTTCCGATTAGCGAACAAGTGTTGATTAACCACAATTTAAGTGTTAGAGCAATTCATCAATCTACACTTAAATCTAGGAGAATCTAATGTTGATCAAACATCAAATTCCATCAAGTACAAGTTAATCAACAAGAGAATGAATCAACAATATGATATCAATTAAGAGATTTAAGCATCCAATCCTAGTAAGAATCTAACTAAGCATTAGAAAAGAGAGAGAATCAAAATAAGAATCCATAGAAGACAAACTTACTAAATTAAATGCAAGAATCTAAAGTTGAAATCCACTTCAATCAGTTGGAAATCAACAATCAAAGCATGAAAAAGTAGTAGAAAATAAGTGGTGAGAGTTTCTACGTCAATGAATCTGGATATATCCTCAAGTTACATTTGTTTTTCTCTTTAAATCCATCTGAAAACCGTCTTTTAATTGCGCACAGCGATCGCTAAGAGGTCAGCGGTTGCTGGCTTCCTTTTTCTCTCCCTCGCGCTGTGTACGCCCAGTGGCCGCTGGGTTCACGATCCACTCTCTAAATTTCTGCATCACAGCGAGTGTTGGGATCGCTGGACTCCAGTCTCGCTCCTTCCACGCCATTTCTACCCTCATGCAATCTCCCGACCCGTGCCACTTCATTCGGCTTAGCATAATCGGCATGTTCGGCATCTATTTGGCTCCAATCCATCCTTCATCTCACCATCCTGCAGCCAACACGAAAACCAATGAAACTAGCGTAACACGAACTAAAAATGTAAAATCTTGAAAAATCGATATGGTTGTTTGAAAATTAAATATTAATTATTATTATTATTAAGAAAAACTCGCTGGAATATATTCGATTTTTTTTAGCATAATACAAACTTTAATTATTTTAGATTAAAGTTTGATTAAGATATTATATTTATACAACGGTAATGTTTGCGCATGAGTAACATGGAAAAATAATTTTCTTGTCACGTGCTTATACTACCTAATAATAGAGCTCGTCGAGACGAATTCGTAGACACCAAGATCGTAAAAATTCGACATCGTTTGAGCGCTCGATGAATTTTTAAAGTTCAAGACGAAATGGGTATAAATACCATTCCTTCTTATTTTCTTCTCATTTTTCACCCTACACATATTTTAGAGAGAGAGAGAGTGTAGAGATATATGTTCTCCAGCCACTGCTTTTTCTCCATTGTCATTCCTCACTTCTCACCCTTTCTCTCTACCATTTTTATAACTATCCTCCGGCAAAAAGAGAGTAGCTACGGCGAGGAGAGGTGAACTCCGGCAAATCCACCATGAAAGTTTCACCTTCACACCTTAGTTCTTCCATATGGTAATCATTCTTTCTCTTTACCGATTTAGACCGAATAGGGTAGGATTATTAATTTGCTTGTGTTAATATGTGATAATATGATTATTTGATTTGAGGATAAGTAGTTTGATGTTGTGTTGATAATGACACATAATGAACTATGGGATAAAATTTTGTTTTACATTCTTATGGTTAGAAGTTTCTTCCCGGATTCTGCCTTGTCATTTCCGTATATTATGAGTATCCAAATTTTTATCTTCTTCATATATTAAAATATTAGATCGAGTTAGGAGTATTCTCCAACTTGAATCACTCAGTTTCATTATATTTTCGATTTATTATGAATTTTTCAAAATGGTTGCGCAAACTGTCAATTCATGCGAAAAATTGGGCATTTGTCTAACTTTGAAAATTCGGTATAAATTGAGTGAAATGATTTTATATGTTTTGTTTTCATAATATAATACTTTAGGATGTTATGGTCACAATAAAATTTTATTCTAGTAAATTCAAGTTATTTTTAATTTATCATGATTTTTCAAAGTCAACCGCTCATATGACATGAGTAGATGTGTTTGTGAAAAAATTACTTCGAAACTATGTGATTTTATTTTAGATTATTGGCTCAATAAAACTCAAACCTGTGTATAAGGAATTGTTCATTATGATGTTTTTAGTATTTGTGTAAAATTTTACATACATTAGAGTTTGTTTGGTAGACTAACAAAAATACAAGTTTTAATCGTATTAAAAGCTCTTTGAAATATAACCTCACATTTTTATTCCTTGAGGGATATCAAAAATGAGTTTTTGAATATTTTCTTTTGAAAATATTGACTTTGGAATTTTGGAAAGCTATTGTTAAAATTTCACAAATTTATCATTAGTAGTTTGAGAGAAACTTCTTTTAAAAATAAGAGTGCATAGATTTTCGATGAAAAATTCAATTGCAACATTGTTTTACAAATTGTAGTAAAATTAGTATAAAATTTATTTGACCAAAATTCTTTTTGGAAAATCCAACCATGTCATGTATAGTAGCTTATATAAATTTTTTGAGATTAAACTCCAAGATCTCTATATTATAAAATCTTACAAGTTAAAGTGTCACACAACTTGCACAATATATATTTTTTTCATTATTAATTTAGTCTCTTGTTAATATCTTTTCGGGAGTCAAAACTTTTTCAATTTGATTATTTTTTTGGTAAGTCAATACTTCAATATTTTAAAAATACTAGTGTGAAATTGCAAAGGGATTGAATAATATTTACATTTATTATGATTTTTTTTACAAACTGTGTTTGCATAGGTCTTCACTAAGAACCACCATTGGAGGTCCAAACATATCTCAACTCATTAGTATTTACGAATTTCATTCCTTAGATATGAAACTTAGGGCATGATTTTTCCGAAGGAGTATAATGATGATCCAAAATTCTATTAAGTTGGAGCGAGTCATTACTCGAAGTTGACGGACGATATGATTATTTAAAGTACTCGTGTAATCGAGATAAGTGTTACTCCTTCTATCATGACGAATCGAATTGACTAACAATGGATTGAAATCTCTTAAGTAGTTAGTAGACGAGTCTTGTAAGTGATGATCACCGGGTAATTAATAGGTCAACGTTAGAATGGTTAGACATTATGTTCAGGAAGCACTAGAAGTGCTTAAGGTTGGAGAAGAGGTTAGCACCTATCAATTTGTACTTAGCCATGAGATTCATCTTGTAGGGTTTTACCGATGAATATCATCTATCATATACAACAGAATGTGAGCTCCATACATCGGTGATATGTGTGGGTCTATTTACAGTACGGTATTTTGAGTTAATAAGCCCGAATTGCTTTTTATGAAAATGTGAATTTACATGTCAAATGTTTTTATTATGCTTATGTGTATCCTATATATGACGGATCAGTGTTATCGTATCCGTTGATTGGCGCTGCCAATGATGTAAATTAATAATTGTGCCTGAGCCGGATCGGCCAAGGTAGTGTACACGGAAAGTCCGGATCGGGTGAACTTGGCCAGGTTCTCCGGTCTTGGCAAAAGAGGATTATTCGCGGAAGACTTCGGTTTTCCCCATCTAGTTGCAATGAGGAACACAGTGTTTTAACATATTACTATATAACACACGAATTCCGCGGACCCAAACTCGCGAGATTCGTGTGTTTTAACCTTACTATATAACACACGAATTCCGCGACCCCGAGCTCGCGGAATTCGTGTGTTTAACGTTTTACTATATAACACACGAATCAGCTCGAGGGATTCATGTGTTATACGAGAATTTTATACACACGCGAATCCCGCGATCCCGAGCTCGCGGGATTCATGTGTTTAACGTTTTAGTCTAATATTTAATATAAAATGGTAATTTAGTCAAATATTTTTAAAAATGGCTATTATTGATCTTTTTTATATGTAGGGCTATTATTTATGATTGTTTTTTAAAAGGGCTATTTTAATATTTCGCCCTATATATTACTTGTATAGCAATGATTCGTTGCTCTTTATAGACTTCGATCATTGGGTTCTTTCGTTACAAATTGTTAAAATTATCACATGTCCTGGGATTCATGCAACAAGATAAATAATAATTTTCGTAAACAAAATAACAGTCACAATTCAGTGTGAACAGAAGTTAACATGTCTGCGATTTAAGGTTTGTAAGAAAAATATATATTTTATATTTTAAATTATTAATTATACCATATATAATGATTTTATCAATGAAATAAGAGATGTTACAACATTACGGAATAGAAGATCCTCTTTAAAATATAAGATATCACAAAATGAGTGGAAGGTATTTTCAAGTACATAGAGAAGGCGCCAAGGAGGCCGGAGGGGAATCCAAACTTTTCCCTCAAATCTATTTGTTGTATTCTGAACAAATATCATTTTAATGATTCCTTTTATCTACTCCATATATTATCGTCCGCATTTCATTTTTTTGATATAGTCCCTATACACTATTTACGAGTAGGGGTGAGAATTTGAGATTTAGATTTGGAATTTTTCCAGTCCCGTCTCGATTCTGATGGGATTTAGGATCTCGAGCCTTAAATTTTTTGGGATCGAGATAAGAATCGGGATTAAAAAATTAAAAATTTTCGGGACTTCCGAATTCCCGAAATTAATTTTAAAATTCGGTCTTGTTTCGAAAATTTTGGTCCCGTTTGGGACTTCGGGACCAATCAGGACTATTCGGGACAGGGACTGGGACCTAGACTTAAAATTTTTCAATTTCGAGACTCGTGAGTTCCGAAATCCCGATATGGACCAGGACCAGGACTCCCGATCACGTCCCAATTCTCACCCCTACTTACGAGCTATTTGAAGCTTAATCTGAAAAGGCATGTTCAGAGTTTAGCATGATAATAGATGAGCCGAACTCGAGCAAGACAGTGCACGGCTAGTTGAGGTTGCAAAAATGTTTGAGTTCTTTTGTTCATAAATTTGGATGCATAGAAATGATCGAAAAAATAAATTAACATTTAACAAGCTCGAGCTCAAAAATTATTAACACCCAAAAAACATTATCGAGAAATACACAAGTCGAGCTTGAACCAAGTTCAAACTTGGTAGAGAAATAACAAGCCAAACTCAATGAACATATCAAAAGCTCAATTCAAAACCGTGTACATGTCAAAAGTTCAGCTCGAAACAATATTTAAACGAGATAAGGTCAAGCCGGCTAATATTCCCACCATTCTCATTCACAACCCTACATTTATTTACCCACTAAAATGGGATCTATTCTCACTCACAATAAACAACTCCATATAATAAATTCATATAATAAACAACTTGGATCAATCTTCATGCCTTGATATGCCACTAACATTATGTTATATAGTATAACAACATCCAAAACAGCAAAAGTACATCATCCAAAATCATCAAAAAATTAATTAACTCATCCACATTTGGATGAGCAAAAAAGTACATTCCTTTTTATTACCAAACACATCCAAAAAACTCCAATTTACACCACAACACTAAAAAACAATCCCCTCCAAAGAGAAAAAGAAAAGAAGTAAGCTCTACTAGTATCTCCGCCAAAGGCCACCACTAAACTCCGAAACATCCCTTGCAGGCATACCGATCTTGTCCGAACGCCCCGACCCCGGGTAGACACTCGTGCTGAAGCTTGAGTTCAGCCTTTGCGAGCTTGTCCCGTCTCTCCGAGCCGAGTACCTATTCACCGAGTTCGACCTCTCCCATTGGGAGCAGGTCGACCTCTCCCACTCCGGTCTTTGCTTGGGAGCGCTCAACGACCTCGCCTTCGCCTTTGAGGACTCTGTATATGCCATGTAGCTCGGATGGTCCGAGTAGCCGCTCAGGTAGCTCTTGCCAGGCGTGAACGGGGCCTGCCTAGAGCTCCCGTCCATGGACGAGGCAGAGTAGTATGCAAGGCTATTGGCGGCCGTGTAGAAAGGACTCCCGCTCGCGTCGAGTGCTAATGCGAGGGGGCTTAGGGATTGGACCCCGCCGAGTGAGGGACCTATCCACGCCGTTTGGTGGGAAGCCGAGGCGATCTCCTTGGAGAGAGCGTAGGTTGGGCAGTAGCGGTCGGAGGCGTGACTTGGTTGAGATGAGTGGAGGATGTTTCTGGTTAACGGGGCGACCATATTTGGTCGCCCTGTGTCCACTTCTAGGACCTTGTCGCTCTGCTCGTCATCCACACGAACGATTCGTGTGACGAAAGAACCGGCTTGTTCCCATGGCGCTTCGCCTTTTCGTCTCTCCATCCAGTGATGGTGATGGACTAGAGACGACGCCTCTTGGTCGTAGGCGAGGTTGTTGCTTGATCTCGAGCCGTTTCTCTGCATTTTAACGCGAGTGAGAGTGTTATGGTTCACTCTGAGTAGTGATAGATCACATAGATACAAATAATATAAATTTATCGAGCACGTATTTTAATGGTATCATATAATATGTGAAAAGTTTAATTATATGTATTATCAATCTAATCTGTCACTCAAAGTTAATATGTTGATAAGGATTTAAATCGATGAACCTTGATCATAATTGGCTGCTCGTGCTTCGCCATTTTCTCTTGTTGTATTCGAACCTACAAGTTCAAATACCTTTAAAACAATCAAGAATTTTGCCTACCATTAAAACTGAAATGCAATCACTAATTTATGTACAAACTAAATCCTTAATGAAAGCATGCAAGGACTCTTTCTATTTTATGTGTTCATACTATAAATCTTGTTATGGTTCTTTGTAACTAACTATAATATATTTGGAAAGTTTTATGGTGCATGAGTCGCATGACATGCATTGCATATGAAAAAAAAGTCATATTAATATGCTTTGAGTGGAATGGATTAATATCGTTTACATTTTAATGTAAAAAAAATGTGATGGCTGGATTGGAAATTTTATAATTTATTAATCTTGAAATAGTTACATTTTTCAACTGTAACAATTCAATTATTATAAAATAAATATGATATATATATATAGGGAGTGGTTCTAATAAAAAGGGACATTAAAGTATAAAATAGGAAATGATCTGGGCCATTAGATCAACACCATCCGACGGCC
>JAPKLX010000013.1:1317195-1448441 GCA_026898415.1 Leonotis leonurus
AGTTCAAATGGTAATCATGTTTGTGCATGTTAACTAAGATCTAATCTTAGTTTTCATTTGTTTTGATCGATAGTGACAATTTATTTGATTATTATTATATATGTATTATTTTATATTGTAAAAGTATTAATGTAATTATTTATTATGATTATAACCGCAATAAATTTAATAACTTTATTTTTACTAATTTATCTCTTTCTTAAATAGTACTTAATATATTTTCAGTGTGATTATCTATAAATTTTTTATTTTTACTTGTGTAGATGAATAATACATAGGAGTATTTGATAAAATATTATTAATTATCACTTTTCGACTAGAGTTTATTAATTATGATAAAATTTAATAATCTCACCGTCCTACTTCATTAATCTCACTTCGACCAAATATGTGAGAACTTTTTGGTCAAAGTAATACTAATGAATTGAGACAAAGAGAGTATTATTTAATACAAATATTAAAATAAAACAAAATTACAGTGACACATATACTGATGTGACATTACGCAGATATTTAGACATCAGCTCCAAACATAATCTATATGATTTAAAAAAACTATGAAATAATCTAAAGTTATTACGTTATCAATTACATCTTATCAGAAAAGATTTGCAAATAATTTAAGATTAGATGAAAATCATCATATATGTTAATCTACTGATTATAATGCATCATAGTTAACACCTAAGAGTTCGTTTCTATTTGATCAAACTCCTATATGTGTGTGTATATATATATTACCAATTCAATCTTATTATGTAATGATGTGACATTTCATATTGTATTAATAAAATCATGATATGTGACATAACTAGTCTCAACGGACGAACTTCTTACCGTGTGGTTGAACCGAGAGGGATTGATCATGCTCGAATGTGGGGCTTCCGAGAGGGCCCCTCGACCAGCCCGTGCTCTTGCCTGTGCACGAACAAGTGCCTGCATTTGTCGCAACTTGTCGACATTTTGCTTCCTCAAAAGGTGACCTCTCACCAATGCTTGAAGCTTTACCAAAGCTCTCAACGCTCGTAGGGCTCGTTTCGACTGCAAATGTTCAAACAAATGCAAATTTAACAAGTAATCAATTATATTACTACTCAGTTCGCTATGTTTGTGCCACAAATATACGAAGAGTTTAAAGGGTAGTATATTAGTTAGTTATAAAAGGTGGGCTCATTTAAGTTTTGTAAATAAATTGTGGCATTGGAGTAAAAATAATATATTTTTATGGACATTCCAAAAAAATCGAACCAAAATTAAATAGTCAGAAAATGATTTTTACAGATCGTATCAAATCAAATTAAGATTTAGATTAAAAAAATTATCCTTTGAATTTTCATGACATATTTTCATATTTTTCAATGTAATGCAGAAACGACTTTCACTTTGATTAATTTAAGCTTCAAGAAATTATAATATATATAAAATAAAAAAAAATTACTCTTTTTAAAAGCTAAGAAACTAACAATATCTATAAAAGCAATTAATTAAAATCCGGACAATGATATATTAATAATACAAATTTATATTTTCAATTGATGTGGAATATTCCATGTGTAGATATGTCACATCAAATTAGATTACAAAAAATAGAGTGTGTGCAAAAAATCCAGATAAAAAGTTCAATGATTTTAAACATTAATTGAAAGTTTATGTTTTAAAAATGAGATAAACGCTCATATATTTAAAAATTATTAACTCAAAAAGCAACAATGAATTTTGACGAGAAGAATAATTATAAATATTATAAATAGTTATAGGACGGTTTTACTTGTACAACTTAACGTACTCACGCCTAATCTGTACTCACGCCTAATCTGACATTGTCAAACCAACATGTGATTCATTATATTTTTTTTTATTTTGTGTAAATTATACCTTATTCAATATATAATTCTTAGTTGGAAAATGATTATTAGTAAAAGAAATGAAAATTTTAATATTTATCTACGATACACGTCACATGCATCATTTCCGAAAGTATTAACCCAACCTACCACAAGCGTGTTAACATTTTCGTAAATAGATAATTTGTCTTTTAAAAGTGAAACTGAATCAAACTACCCCATTAAGATAAAAAAATCAGATTGAAGCAAACTCGGAAATAATCAAACCAAAATATATTCCAATTTAATTGGTTTCCAAATATTTTTATCCATTGTTTAAAGAATTTTGATAAGATTGCAACATATCTAAAATATAAATTTAAAAATATGAAAGTACAAAACCAATTACTCCATGTAATGAGGCAAAACAAATAAGTATTACTACTTAGGATAACTAGTTGTTGGTCATTTCATCATCTCCGATGGACACATCTTAACGTATCCATAATTGATGTGATAATGATATATAATTTTGTTTGTTATTATTATTTTGTATTGGACTTTTCTGAACCACTAATATTGCATGCAACTACAAATTATTAAAAAAATTTAATACCATTAATATTGTATGTAATCATAAATTATTTAAAATTTTAATAGTAAGCGCAAGAAGTAATATAAAATAAAATATTTAATTATCTTTACTTTTATACATTTATATAAAATAATTACTCAGTCAAATCTCGACTGGTTATACACTGTAAATATTTTATAACCATTCGACATTAAATAATTTCCCAATAAAGCCAATAATACCTCAATGCAAAATTACCCCAAACAATGTGCAATAAGTAATACAAACTATTTTCTCATTAATGTGTCCCAACTTTTTAGTGCTTGATTATTTTATTCAAAAATCTATTTCCGAATTTTAAAACGATGTTGTTTATAGTCTGACCTTCGCTAAGAAATAGATCAAGCTAAAATTGTTACATAAACTAAAATAAACATATAGGAATTTTGGTGTTGAAATATATGAACTTATAATAAATTTTATTTTTAAACACGAATTTAAAAAATTATGATACTTTTTAACATAACAGTAAGAAAATGCATGCCAAATTTATATACAAATACACAGACTTTATGAACAATAACAAAATTTATTACAAGTTCGAGTATTTTTAAACTCTTTTTAAGTTCGTATTAAAAAACATAATTTGTTACAGTTTCGTGTATTTATACATAATATTTTTTAAATTCATGTTAAAGCACAAAAATTATAACAAATTCAGGTATCTAGAAGTTAAAAATCCAAACGTAAACACAAAATCAAATTAATATAGTTCGATTCAGCTAAAATTTTATATTACCAAAAATTTCTCACCAATAAAAATTCTTAATCTACCACTTTTAATTTCGATATAGCAACATTATAAAAACAACCACACATATTATTATTATTATTATATAAACAAAAGAGAGTTATGAAACTTACAAGATACGCACGAAAATGAGATTGAATCACAACGGCGGCGCGTTCCTCCCGGTTCCCGTAAACCACCGCATTCGATCCGCCGCCTCCGAAGGCGGCGGTATACGTGGCAGCGCGATCGAAACCGCCGCCGCTGGTGAGCTGCGCAACGGCGGCGGCAGCATGGGCCGCCGCGACGGCTGCCTCGGCGACGGCGGCGGTGGCGGCGGCGACGGCGATAGCCTGTCTAGTGGTCTCGTCGCCATTCCCGTTGCCGGAGACGCCTACCGTGACGGCGTTTTGGGATTTGCGGCGGCGGTGTTTTCCCTTAGGGAAGCTCCATTTGCATTTCTTCTTGTTCTTGGGTGAGGAGGGTTTGTTATGACCCGGTTCGGCGACCGGGTCGGGTTTTTTGAAGCCAAGCAAGCCTCTGAACCATTTTGAAGCTCTCTTCATTACATTAGGTTTGTTGTTTGTGTTTAGAGAAGAATTGTTGGAGGGTGAAGAAGAAGCATTGAGCATTTCTACTTTCTAGTTTCTACTACTTTCTAGAGAGAATGGAACGAGAAAGGAGGGAGTTAGGGAGTGAGGTGGAAATAGTCAAAATCCTTAGATTACTAAACTTGGGATTATGGTAGTGCATCTAGGCTATGTATAATATAGGGTAATTATCGTGAAATAAGTATCGTATCTTAAGTATGAAATATAATTATAGTATCAAGTCTCTCTACCTACTAAAGAAGAGTCATCTATCATGAGGTCATTTAATTTTATTTATTATATTGATTTATTAAGTTGCTCCTATTTCTTTGCCTATTACTAACAACAGCTATCCACTCCCTCTCATGAACCTAATTTTTTGTTACCATTTCAGTATTGTTATGAATGATTTTATATTATTTTGTATGTCAAGGGAGTCTATTTTTATTTTAATCCGAGTTCTGGGCATCGATTTATATAGATCTACTACTGTACCAATATTAAATTTTGAAATATTGGATAATTATTCATATTATGTGATCTTGAAAATATTATTTTATATTGGGTTTTTCTTGCTTTTGTTTTAAAATTACCAATTATACCCCTATATACATGGTTGTCCGATACTCATGGAGAAGCACATTATAGTACTTGTATGCTTTTAACATGAATCTTATTAAAAATGAGAGTGTATGGATTAGTTCGAATCAATATATATATGGAAGTGGATATAAATTAATGAATAAACACAATTTTGAATTAACAAAGATATTTTAAGAAATGACAGATCTATTCATTCTGTCAATAATGAGTCTGATATCATGTATCATAAAGGACCTGCCTTTTATATTGATTTTTACGGAGTGGAACAAAAGTAATTATTAAATGGGTCAGTGATGAATTGAGAAATAAATATTTAAGGTTGTACCTCCTATTTTGCACGAAGATATTGAATCTTTTTCTCGATAGATCGGAAAATGGCAAAATGCAGGTCTGAATTTACTGCGAGAATAATTTGGAAGATCGAAAATAAAAAATAGTAATGTTTGCTAACAATAATATAATGGAGACAACCAACAATTTAGATTGATTCAAAATTTAATTCAAATCCAAGGATATATTGACAGTGAACACAAATTAATATATTTATTGTTGATGTTTTATTCCAGTTTTGGTAGTAAAAATGCTCTATGCAGGAGTGTCTCATAAATTAATCATTTCTCCTAAGCGTTTATCTATATTCAATTAATTAAATTTGTTAGACAATGATTGATTGGCTTTTAATTTAATAAGTAATTTACAAGGTCTTCGTTATTAGCAAAAAAATTTAATTGCATTATTTGTGACATAAAAATAGCATAATATCGTATTCATATAAACTGATAAACGAAAACACACTGATTAACCAACACAAATGTATAATTATTATTTAATCAACAATACTGTGTGGTGATGATATAGATAATTATGTAAGCAGAATTTGCGAAAGATAGTACAAAATCAAATAATTAAAAAAAATAGATTCAAGGGCAATGTGTGAATTACATGGCAATGATAAAATCATTTGTGGTTGTGGAAATGGTCTCGACCATATAGAGACACATTCCACTGCTAGGAGGGCATATGTATACCCGCATGATGGAGGAAATTAAACATGCCCATAAAACCAATCTCCATACGTTAAATAATTCGACCTCCACAATATTATTTTGAGACATCTCGTCTCTCTTCGTGATATTACCCATCTGATAACATCGATTACATGCATTTAGAACTCATGACAGTTCTTATGGATGGAGGGCCAACAAAAATCACATTGAACAATTTTCATTGTTGTTCGGTTTGCTGCAAAATGTCTATCACTCGGCCCATTATTACACTCCTCAATAGGGGTGTAATCGAAACGAATTGAATTGCATACTATCAAGCTCGAGTTCGACTCGTTTGAAAATTTGAACGATCGAGTTCGGTTCGAGTTATGAAAACGAAGTTCGAGTTCGATTCGATAAATAAAAATTGAGCTCGAGTTCGGTTCGTTAATTATTCAATTTAATAGTAAATTCGAATCCGAGATCGAACTTGGCTCGAGTTTGTTAAATATTCTAGTTCGAATTCGTTAAAAAACTCGTTTATTAAATTATTTTGTTAATATATATTTTTATATTAATTTGATAAGTTCGTGAACTAGTTCGTATATAAAGTTCACGAAATATTTGAAGCTTGACTTGTTTTTTTAACTTCGTGAACAAGCTCGTTAACAAAGTCCGTGAACTATTCGAAACTCGGTTCGTTTAATTATATTCGAAAATGTTCGCGAACTTTTTGAACGGAATACCTTTAGGCTCGAGTTCTACTCGAAAAATTATTCGAACTCGGTTCAAGGCTCGTGTCCAACCTAAAACGTGTGTCTAAGTTCTCGCAATTAAACGAGGCCTATAATAAGTAGTAAGTTGACCATAGTCGTATCTCAAGGAAGGCTTAGCATGGCTCCATAATTCAAGTGTTACAGATTAAACATAAAAAATGTCCTAACCATTCTATCCAAATGTGCAATCATGAATTAACCAAAATAAAGCTATTAGTACTAAATAACGGGGATCAAGAATTAAGGCTCTAGTATATGTAGGGGTGAGCAAACCCGAATCCAAAACTGCCAACCGAACCGATCCAATAAGGGCTTATTGGATTGGATACAAACATGTTTTGGATCGGATCGGTTGAGAAATTTGAAATCCAATAACTATTGGATTGGATTCGGGTTTGCTCTATTGGATTGGATTTCACCCGACCCGATCCAATAAGAATATTAATAATTTAAATTATATTTTATATAATTAAATCTAATATATAAAATATATTTTATATTTATTAATTTGTGTTTAAAATCTAATTTATAAACCTAACCTAATTTACTCAACACTTACGTACGCCGCAATGCATCAAACCTCAAACCTCAAACCCGCACCCACTGACTAGTTTCATGTTGGATTTTATCGTTTCATTTTGGTGATTAGTGATTGTTGTTGGATATTATCGAAATGCTTAATTTTTCGTTGTTTTAGGCATGTTATAACTTAAAACGGGTTTGTAATTCACATTTTAGGGATAAACAGTTATTGGATCGGTTTGACCCGAAAACCGATCCAAAACCAATATTTTTATTGGATCGGATTGGATCGGATTTGAAATGTTATTGGATTGGATCGGATTGAATTTTTTTTTATTGGATCCTTGAGTCTATTGGATCGGATTGGACCCAACCCGATCCAATACTCACCCCTAAGTATATGAACATCTACCTCAATCATCTCATGTCATCACTACTCATGCATTCATTTACTTATCTCGAATTCTCAAAAGCTATCTAATTTACTAACTTTCGCATTTATAATTAGATTGCGACTACAATTCACGTAGTCAAGCCACACAGATAAGAATTAAAGATAAACAAGTGAACACTCGGTTTATACGTTCCCGATTACAACCGATGTTGATTAGACCTTAATCCGACACAAAGATTGTCTCTCGACCTCACCCTATGTCTACGGAATTACAATGGTGATCAAGCGATATAATTTAGTAAACATAATCCAATCAACAAGCATGAAGAACAATGAGCATAAACAAACGATTAGAAAATCCGTAACTAGTGGAGACTCAATTACTCAATCACTTCACATAATCATCGATAAGAAATCAAACATAGATACCTACTGATGACTACACTACGTGATGGAGCAATTGACCTCCACCTCAATCCTTCGTCCCCAAGAATGAAATTACAAGATAAAGTTCTTCAAAAGGAATTATAAAACTAAGAATGTTCGAGTTCTATCGATGTCCTTGAAATGATCTATTTTCTCTTTTAAATATGTCAGGTAACCGTCCCTTTAGCGCGCCCAGTGACCCTGAGGAGCCAGCGGTAGCGGTCACTGGCTTCTCCTTTCTGACGCACTAAATTTGCAGGGCCAACGGCCGCTAGCCTCTGCTCTTTGAAATTCGTGGCCGCTTCTACCCAGCGCCCGCTGGACTCTGTGCTCACTCACTCTCTTCGGTTTCTCTTCTCGTGCATTTTTCAATTCGTCCCGCTTTAATCGGCTTTGCACGTGCGACGCAGATGACACCACTTCTAGCTCTATTCTCTCTTTATCCTACCATCCTACATCCACGACCAAGAAACACAAAATTCGGCGTAATACGAACTAAAAGACACGAAAAACAAGACAACTAAATACTAGACTTAAACTAAAACACATCGAAAATAAGATAAATAGCTCGAATTCGATTTGTTTAGTAAATAAACGAATTTGAAATGAACTTTTATCGAGTCGAGCCTTTAATAGTAAATTAAATGTGAAATAAATTTAAATGTTTTATATTTTTTATTGATAGTCATTTGTCAAAACATTATTTTAATTTCATTATCCACGAGAAAATGGATATTTTCAGATTATTTTAAAACTAAAATTTTTAGAACTTTTATAGTGCAAAATGAACGGGCCAAGCTAACTCAAAAATATTTGTAGCTCAATTCAAATCAAAAATATAACATTAATTTAATGTCATCTATATTAAAAAAATGTGATTGAACGGGCCAAGCTAACTCAAACATTATTTTGTTTTATTAATATATCACTCAAAAATATTTGTAGCTCAATTCAAATCGAAAAACTTTTATAGTGCAAAATGAACGGGCCAAGCTAACTCATTATAACAATAAATTTTAATAAATGAAACTTATTATTAATAGATTTATAAATGCCTCAAACCTGATTAAAAATATTTTATAATACTATAACAAAATAAACATTAAAAAATTATATTTAAAATTTTGTACAAATCAAAAATATAAAATGAAAAGAGAATATGAGCATTAAGCGGTTTGAGAGTTTTGTTGAAAGAGATAAAATTGAAGAAAGGAAATATAGAAGTAATAGCAAACTTGTTTCTCAAAGTTATTGTAACATGATTATTAATCTCAAAGTTATTGTAACATGATTATTAATTAGATCAGCACACAAACAACTATCACACCACCTGTTTGATTAAAATTCATTAAATCAAAAATTTATTCTTAGTTACTAAGATTAATCATTGACCCATAAAAGACAATTAGATAAAGTAAACTAAAATTTAGATAATATCTATCGCAGAGTGATCGGGAGTTGTTGGATGAACAACGAATCAATTATATTATCTTAGTTAGTATCACGACAGCAACGACAACGAACAAATTCAAATATGGTGGTGACGGCTGAGAAAATAGGATATTGTCTGATTGAAGATGATGATAAGCAAGCGTAATGAGTTCTCAAATTTTATTTAATAATATAAATTAAAAATTAAATAGTTAGTAATAAATAAAAATAAATAATTATTTATATTTAAAAGTTTGGTTAATATGGTTCCAAACCAAATCATTTTATTCAAAACCAAACCAAACTATTGATATTTTGGTTTATAAAATTTCAAATTAAACTAAAATAAATTATAATTCAAATCAAATCAAACCATAAGTTCAAATTTAGTTTGAGTTTTGTTCACCCCTATAGCCTCATTTATTTAAATATATGATTAAATAATTACGTAAATTTTGATGTGATTATTTAATCACACGTATGAATAGAAAAAGGGACTTTTTTACATTTATTAAAAATTTATCTTTTAGATATAGTTCTATGGATAAATGATTTTAAATATACCAACTTCTTTGGCTAATAATTATTAATATAAAAATAGTAAATATTAGTAATATTTTTTTATCAAAAAATATCTCTTATTAATCAATTCCGTCAACTGTCATCCAACTATCACTATTAGAAAAACGCTCATACATGACATTAAAATAATGTCATGTATGAGGGTAAAAGAATGTCAAATATGGTGGGCTCATCTATTCCTTGCTCATAGATGACACTGAAAACGTGTGATGTATGCGCTCATAGATGACATTATTTTATTAAACGATGACACTAAAATAATGTCATCTATTACATAATACATGACACAATATAATGTCATCTATATAAAACAAAATGTCATTTATAAGCGAGAAGTTGACACATTTAGGTGAAATTCATAACTTTTTTAGAATGTCATCTATAATTCAAAATATGACAGTAATTTAATGTCATCTATATTAAAAAAATGTCATTTATAAGCGAGAAGTTGACACATTTAGGTGAAATAAATGACTTTTTTAGAATGTCATCTATAATTCATATGATGACAGTAATTTAATGTCATCTATATTAAAAAAATGTCATTTATAAACGAGAAGTTGACACGTTTTGGTGCAATACATGACTTTTTCAGAATGTCATCTATAATCTGATAAATTTAACCATTTTCGTATTTTTTCATTAATTAACCTGTATTTAATATTTTTGGTTTCATCAGTATATTTTACTAAATAAAATAATGCCAAATAGAGAATTCATACACGCACTAAAAATATTTATATGCATTAAGTGTAGGGGTGAGCAAAATACCCGAAATCCGAATATCCGAACCGAACCAAACCGAAATAATAAATTTAGTTCGGATCTTTCGGATTTTCGGATCGGATCGGATCGGATTTTGGGAAAATTCGGATTTTCGGATCGGATCGGATCGGATTATTTTTAATCCGAAATAATCCGAAATCCGAAATAATATATATATATATATATATATTATTTTTGAAACTTGGAAGCTATGAAGATATATGATTGGATGATCTTGAAGTTAGAAACTTTGTGTTTTATTGGTAGTGTCCATTGTAATATTATATGATTTAGTATTTATGTTGTTTATTGTAATGAAACAATTAGATTTTTGGATTTTCAGATTTTCGAATTTTTGAATTTTTGGAGGGTTTCAGGTTTTTTGACAAATTTCGGATTTTTCGGATCGGATCGGATTTTTTTATAAAATTTCGGATTTTCGCATTCGGATTTTCGGATTCGGATCGGATCGGATTTTACACTAAATTCGGATTTTCGGATTGGTTCGGATTGGGCAAAAATCCGAACCGAAATCCGAATGCTCACCCCTAATTAAGTGTCCAATATTCCACTTCGTACATGAAAATAAAAATAAAAATGACAATACTAAAATCAGTAATGTAGCTTAAACTAATACATGCACCTTCACTAAAATCAGTAATGTAGCTTAAATTAATATTTCAATCCATGCACCTTCACTAATGTAGCTTAAACTAATACACCCCAATGCAGTAGAAGTTTGATGCACACCATGCCCAAAATCACCAAACTTCTTCATCGATCAAAGCAATATAATGACACTTCACATGTCAATCTACAAGAAAATCGAGGTAGAATGAGACTTTTTTTTTAGTTACTCTTCTGAAAAGTACTTAGAAATAAAATTGAATGAGTTATTTTACTAACCTCATTGATCACAATGGTCTCCCAATCCTCCCGAACCTCGTCAATCTCACATTGAGAATATTCACTTTGATGGCACTTCAAAAAATCATTGAATATACGTAATTATTAGTATTTACAAAAAAATGGCTGGAATTCTAAGAATAATTAGTACACAGAATTCAGAAGTTATTCTGAAAACTTTATTAGATGAAAATAAATACATGCTCGGACGTTTATTATCGGCGATCATAAATAAATGTAATGATAAGAGAAAGGAATATGATTGCCCAAAGTGATTCCAAGCAGACAATGATAGGTAAAGAACCCAAGTTTCTAAAATTTTAGAAGTAGATCTGGTTTTAGGGGGATGTTATATAGTATGAGATATGCTTTCTGTTTTAGTAGGTGATGATGTTTTTGGTGTATATATGAACTTGTATCTTGTGTGTCTTTGCATGTTATTATGGCAATCATCACAGTTCATAGTTGGCGTTGAAAAGTTTAACCTTGCCTCCTAGTAGAGATCAATATATATGCATGAATTATCTGCTTATATATAGCCATCAGTCTATCTAGAATCATGTGAGAAATGAGAAATGAGAACGCATCTAGATTATCAATGGTGTGCCTAATTACATGTAGAGGGGAAGATAAAGAAAAGATTTTGTATTAAAGTATTTTACCAATGAAAATTCAATCCTTGCTTCTTGTGTCCATTGCTTCACCAAATGCTCAATTTGTTGTTTGGGGGGAAACAAATCTGCAAAGAACCCCAAGAGAGTGTGTCCCCATCCTAGGGAGATGGGAACACAGTCACTATCATTAAGAACTAAGGAGTTATCAACCAGGTTTACCTCATGGCTTTGAAGTGCAAGGTCTTCACGTGAGAAAGTTCGTTTCTTCTGGAAGGAAAGCTCATTCATTAGCCATGGGTCCAGAGTGACATCTGGATGATTCAGACAGGATGGTGTTGGACAGTGGTCACCATTGGTGGAGTTCGAAGGTTTAGAGGCTGATTTGTTCAAGTGTTGATCACCATCTTGGAGTAAAGATTCCGGGACAACACTGGCTTGATCAAGGGTGTTATTTGATAGTTTTTCACTGGTTGCATCGGAGGCCCTTGAATCTTCCTCATCATAATCCGACTCCTCCAAATCAGGATCATATGTGGAATCATATAGGTCGTTAATATCGTAATCATCCAGTGGCTGATCCGGAGAAGTGTTTCTGGCAGATTCACCATTCTGCCGAGGTAAAATATAGTATGGATTCCTGCTCAACGAAGTCATTAGTGCAGCGGGTAAAAGCGCGTAGTAACACTAAGAGCAGGTTGACATTCAGTAGTAGAGCAGGAGAGTATTAGCCAAAAAGAGCACAGACATAAGCAGATTAAATTCAGGTTTGCAGCAGAAATCTTGCTCAGGCAATCAGAATTCAAGCTATAAATTCAGGTCTGCAGCAGAAATCTTTCAAGCTTGAAATCAGTGATTGATTATCGCAGTAATGCAGATAATTGAGGTACAATTTGACTCAAATAATCATAGTAGTAAGTCCAGAAAATCAGATTCAAACAGGAGGTAAGAGTTACAGATTATGCAATCAAATTAACACAGCATAAAGCCCAACAAATCAGATTTAATTCCCAGTGTTAGATAAAATTCAGATTAAAACAAATTTAATTCCCAGTAAATCACAGCAAAAGCCCAATAAAAGTCTAGAAAATTATATTCAAACAGGAGGAAAGTGTTACAGATTATGCTATCAAATTACCAGCAAATCAGATTTAATTCCAGTAAACGGTTCAGTTGGGAACTTCAAGCAAAATCCAGAGCATCAAAGATCAAAGATCAGATTTTCCAGAGCACCAAAGAACAAGCATTTATCAATTTATAGCAGCAAAATGCCCAGAAAATCAGATGCAGATTTTGGCCGTATGACAAATCTGCAGAATATCTCAGAAAAGGTGCAAGCACCAAGAATACAGATTGCAAGGATACTATAGTAAGAGCAGAAACGTGCTAGTGCTTAGATCTTAAATCTAGCAAAAGGTAATCAGGAATTTAGACAGATAGAGCACAGCAGTAACAACACTGGTAATCGATCAGAAAGGGGTTCAAAGATCAGGTTTTTCAACAAGTTCCAGGAAGAACAGAGTTGAAAAGACAGAAGCTAACAGATTGCAATCCACAAATGTCACAGCAGTAAAATCACAAGTTTAGATGTGCAATTAGTAGACCAGGTGAAATAAGCTGGAGAGTTTAAGACCAATAGATTCAAGTGCCTGCAGCTTCGTGATCTTTAGTAGCAGAAATGTCTCCGTATGACGCACAACAGAAGTGCAGAATCAGTGGATATGTAAGTAAAATCAGTTAATAGCAAATGCTATAATGGTAGGACTAGTAATGCCAGAGTATAAGATCAGGATTTCAATAAAACAAGGCAGAACAGTGCAGGGATCAAATTTCAATTCAGCAATCAGTACAAGGTAACCTCTTCGCAATGCTGAAGAGTAACAGGGGGGTGAAATCTGCACAAACAAACTCAATAATTACAGTAGAGTTAAGATAGCAATGGAGCAGTGATAACCAATGCAGATTAAAGCCGCAATAAGTGTGGAGTCTACGAAATCGAAAGGCAAATTCAATTAAGCAGAGGTTTAAAGATCAGATTTTTCAATATGGCAATCAAGAATAGCAACCAGGTGAGAGCAAAATTGCAGGCTAACACCAGGTCACGGTCAATAAAGCATACCAATAAGTCCAAAAAACGGCAGATATCAATATGAAACAGTGTAAGAACGATTGCTAACCAAACAGAACAGAGCAGTTCGATTAAGCAGTCACTCAAGGATCAGATGTTTCAGTCAGAATATTCAATAAATCACACCAATATGCCGCAGTGAAAAACGAATGCAGACCAAACAAGAGATAAATGCTTAAAGATTAGAGGGTTAAGCAATCGATTCACAAGATAAGAGACTCCCTGAATATGTGATATAGAGTATTCCCGTGGGTGTGTAGCTGGAGCAGAAATGAACAAAGTGTTCTGGAGCTTCCAAGTCAGTCGTCGCCCTCTTCGCAGGCGTCAAAAAGGAATCGCGATTTGAAAAGCTCAGCTCAGCGACGTCGCACGCAATAGAAGGTGTCTAGACGACCGATTATGAATGGGAGGGGCTCGATTAGGTGATGAGGAATGATATTCAGGCGAGCTCCACCACAGAAGTCTGATAGAGTCGCGATTTGTAGTGTTCTGTTCAGCAACGTCGCACACCAAAGACAACAGATAATGAGTGTTGGGAGCTCGATTGAATGTTCTGGAATGTTAATCAGGCGAGCACCACCGCCTAAAGTCGTCGGCGGCACACCCAGAGGGTGGCGGCGAAAATTAGGGTTTCCCCAATCCAACACCAAATCGACAATTTAGAGTGTTTATGGAAGCGCAAGAGCTTGGGGAAGATGAATATGTGATTAGATTAAGCAAATTGAGAGATGGGAGTGGGTTTGTGGAGGGAGAAGTAAATTGAAGAAAGCTGTGGAGGGAAATTCGACCAAGTGTGAAAATAAGGGTTTATGATAATAAACACTAATATAGATGACATTTTTTTATTAATGTGTCATGTATATTAATTATAAACACACTCATAGATCACATTTTGATGATATTGTCATCTAAGTAAGAGATACATGACATTATTTTAAAAAATGTCATGTATATTTTTAATCACACTTCATAGATCACATTATTTTTTCACAATGTCATCTATGCAAAAAAAATACGCTCATACATGACATTTTGTGAAAAAAATGTCATCTATCATGTGTCATGTATGTGCAAATTTCTAGTAGTGTATCCTTAGTTATTTATGGCATTTAATCTAAAATATAATTAATATTTTATTTTTTTATCTTATTAATTATTTTGAGTTTGTTACATACAAATGAAAATTATAATTTATGTGCCCATGTGAAAAATGTAATCAACTCATTTTATTTGGGAATCCATAAAAATTAAAAAGCATAAGAAAATAAAAGAGGAAATAAACTGTTCTTTCCATTCTGATTTCCCCCCAAATTGGAGTCGACCGTTAACACAAAGCAGTTACACGCGCGCCAAAAACCGTTTTCTCCCTCTTTCATTTCCCCCAATTCCCCAATTCGAACCTCTACACTCGCAATATCTCCCAATTTCGATGAAAACCCTAATTCTGATATCGATCACCTTATTTTGCCTCTCTCATGACATCCTCGCTCTGCAAATCCTCTCCAAATCGAAACTCGAGAAATGCGAGAAGGTCTCCGACTCAAACGATCCCCTCAACTGCACTTCCAAGATGATCATTGATCTCGCCGTCCCTAGCGAATCAGTAAGTATGAGTGCGTGTGTGTGTGATAATTTTTGTTAAAATTTGATATTTTGCTTTTTAATGGTAGCAGAGTGGGAGGGAGGCGTCGATGGTGGCAGAGATAGTGGAGGCAGAGGAGAACTCCACGGATCACATGCGTACGCTTCGAGCGCCGCCGGTGATAACTATTAATAAATCCGCTGCTTATGCTTTGTACGAGTTGACATATATTCGAGTATGGTCAAATTTATATTTTTATTTTTTATTTTATTTTTTTGGTGGTTGGTAATTGGTATCATTGTTTGTATTTATCGCCATTGATGAAGTTGGCTATAAGAAAAGGTAGAGAATTGAACTGATCTTCTATTGATTTTGAGAAATGTGGAAGAAATCAGTAATTTAGTTACATAGTTTCTGCTAATTAAGTTTTCGAATTGTGCGTGGTTTCCAGGTTTGAAGTAATTCCTAAGGTGTTATTGTTTAATTAGCTTTGGCATATCTGATTTTGCATAGATTCCGAATTCTTTGGGAATGGGGCGCTAAATGTAGTGAAGTTATATTGTATGCTAATATCACACTCCTATTTTCTTAAATTGGTTCTTTTGCATAAAATTTCTGTTACAGGATGTTGCTTATAAGCCCCAAGAATTTTACGTCAAAACAAGAAAATGCGAGCGAGATGCTGGAGCAAATGTAGTTCAAATGTGTGAGAGGCAAGTGCACCTTTTATATGACACTCTCTTGAATAATTATCTCTCCTCTCAATACTTGTAGATGTATTAAGTGTTATGTGGTATAGATTGTTCAATTGAATAAAATAGCAGTAGGTGAAATTCAAAAGAGCGATTAAAGAGTAGTGAGATGGAGACTGAGCATTTAGGCAAGACGCAATTTGACATGATAGACAGAAGGGTATAACCGAACATAGATATTGTATTTCTGCTTCTTTTGGTTGAACGAATAACTGGTAGAGTCCACGTATGCAATGCCACTGGATGTCTGGAAGAAACAAATAGAGGATATAGAAAAACGAAAAGAAGAAAAAAGAGGAGTGCCCCTAACAGAATTACCGTCACTCTCTTGAACAATAGAACATATTTCTAGTATCATACTTTACTCATAAAGTTTATTCTGTTCTTTTTAAGAAATAAAGTGATATATGAACCTAGTTAAAAGATATTGATGGCACCTTTTACATGGTTCATTAAATGCTAATTAAATTGATGTGGGTCATAGAAGTGAAATTGAATTACTCCAGCTATGACTTTTAACAAATAATATCAAAAGACACCATCTAAAAATCTGAGTTCACAGGAAACATGCTAGTGGAGATGTTTTTGAATAAACATAGTGTGGATAGAAGAGAATCTGTATTAGCAGGAAATGTTTCCTCATTTATATTGAATCATGAATGATTGAAATCTCAAAATTATTGATCTAATGTTATATACTGTACTATAGTATAATGAATTTCTCCAGCATCCCTGTCATTTTCTTTCTAATATGTATCTAGTTGCTCCCTGTTCTTTCACCTAAGTTTTGAATTTTTGACACTAAGCTCTTACTTTGAGTTAGTTCCCTATATACTTGATATTCTTACATCTCAATGTATGAGTTGTTTGTGACGATTTTTTGTGCCCTTTTTATATATGGATCGTCTACTTTGTAATGTCATTTATGTATGCCATATAATGTCACATTGTAGCCCTTAAACTTCAAATCCTGCTCTTCAATTCTGATGGTATATTTTGTGTTTGAAATGGTTTCATAGGTTGCGAGATGAAGACGGTCATATCATTGAGTATACTCAGGTATCTTACAGAAGGTTTTAACTTTTCTCCTCGTAGTAGTAATCAGTTCATGCATTTGTTATCTGCAACTTTATTTGGACAAAGATGTAAGTGGTAAAATTATACACTAAACAATAGCTCAGTGTTTCTGGCATTTCCCAACGATTTTAGAGGTTCCTGAAAATGAAAATATAGAAAGTAACATGTTGATTATTCAAATTTCCAGACATACTTTGCAGACCTTTCGGTCTACGTGTTTCAATTTTCAAGCAATCCCTTAATCTTTGAAATCTCCAGATGTGCCTTAACCTTTCTAAATTTACTCTTGAACAGAAACACATTGTTATTTGTTAGCTCCTATACTGATCTAGATATCTGAGGATCTTATATATGAACTTTACTATTTCAAATATGTTTGACATGTTTGTGTCTAATAAGTAATAACAATATTCGAGTATGCAGCTCTTGGAGTGTATCAAAAAAATCTGGCATGAATCCCTGGAAACATATTGATCACAAATAGCTGAAGTTAATATTACTTATTTCCAACTTGATCAGTTGAAGGTTCTGGAAAAAGGAACAGTTTAATTGCTCCATAAGCATAACAAAACAACTTCAAACCCTCATAAACTATTATTATATTGAAAAAATTCTTTGGAGATGGTTGGAAAAAGTCATATACTTGTTAAATTTATATTGGGAGGAAATAATGTAGGCCTTTGGAAGTGTTAACTTAGGATGGCTTTCTTAATGTCAAAATTGGAAGGATTTTAGTATGTGGAAGGATTAGGAAGGGCTAGATTGTATTATAGTTTTTATACACATTCTTCACACCTGTTGCAATTTCTCGGGGTCATCGGTTCATTATTTGAAAGTATAATCCTTTTTGGGCTTCTCCATTTATGAAAGGGGCAAAAGCTAAAATACCCATTTTAATAAGTAAAAGATAAAAAATACTCACCTAAAAATAAAAGATAAAAATTACCCTTTTACATGAGCACATGAGGAAATTTCTCATGTTATCGTCAAAATAACATGAGCACATGAGGAAATTCCTCATGTTATCATGAAAATAACATGAGCACATGAGGAAATTCCTCATGTTATGGGTAGTTTTTATGGGTATCTTTTACTTTTACTTTTTGAAATTGGGTAATTTTACCTATTACCCAAATTAATTTATGTTTTATGCTCAGCCAACTTGCTGTCCTTGTGGAGACCAGCGTAGGGTCCCGTCATCTTGTGGAAATTTTTGTAAGTTTATTGTACCTGAATCGTCGACTTGTTGTCATTATGAATATATCTATATTTCCGTGAAGTATCGTATGACATTTTACAGTTTTGATTATGTAGTTGACAAGTTGGTAAAAGGCAAGGCAAACACAGCACACTGTCTCCGGTTTGCTGATGATTGGTAAGGTAACACTTTGTTTTCTATATTCTTTTTCTCCTAGTATATCATTCTATTCATGGTTATAATATATTGGATTCTTTACATCCATTAGTTTCCTTAAACATTGCCTTTTCATTCATCTATTCATTTGTCTTTTTTTAGTTTTTCTCCCCATCCCTCAAACTTTTTGTTAGATTTATAAATTATGTGGTATCAGGTTCCACGTGTTCGGCATTGGACAACGTTCTGTTGGATTTAGTATTCGGATTGAGGTTAAGACAGATTCCAAGACATCGGTATGCCACATCTAAATACAAGGAGTCTTGAGCTTTTTATTCTTATTCTTTCATTGGTTTGATATATTTTAATTACGACTTATTATAATATTGGCTATCTACGAGATAAAAAAAAAGTAGTGATGGAAAGATATTAAGAGAATGGAATATTTTATGCAGTTAAATGAAATAGATTTGAATGAATAAATATGCCTCTTGTATGACAAATATCACCTTAACAGTCTCCCAATAGACATCTGGATAAGTTTTCAAATGCTGAAGCAAATGGTGGGACAAGAGTATATCGATGATTAACATTGGCTATTAACTGAATTATGGTAACACATGCAAGCTTGTCTATTTTGTTTGATCAAGAGAGCATTTATCCCCTCTTTTCATCTTCACCGACCTATTGTGTTGCTAGTAGTTGGTAAAATGCTTTCCCGCTTCTGATAGAAAATAAATTTCACGCGGGCTGTAGGAGTACGAGACCATATATCCCCCCTTTGAACCTTCTTTGACCCAAAAAGAAGCTGGTTATTGGTGCTCAGAATAATCTTGAGTCGATAAGATACATACATGTTATTATTCTAGGAGATCGTTTTACAATTATCTAAATAAAGTGGCGACTTTGATGTTCTAGAGTATTTTGATCATTTGAGCTACAAGTTTCCTGTAATCCTATCAGAAAATGAAATGTCTTTTCTCTGTCTAATAAACAAGGTAAAAAAATCAATACAACTATATGCTTCATCCCTGGTGGTGCTTTATTTATCTTGCCTTTTGGTGCTTCATTTCTGCACCTTTAAATGATAGATGGGAAGCTATGGGAAAAAGAACTAATCGGGGGGTTTTTGGCAGGAAGTTATTGTGGGTCCTAAAAACAGGACTGCAATATCTGATGACAAATTTTTAAGGGTGAATCTGGTTGGAGATTTTGTTGGATACACTGATATCCCATCATTTGATGAATTCTTCCTGGTTATTCCTAGACAGGTATTTTCTAGCTCTGTTCACATTTAATAAAGTTGTGAACTCTTCAACTTTATGTCACATGCTAGCTCTTAACAGCTGTTTCATTGTTAACCATGAAGATGCCTCAACAAATCTCAATGGCAAAGTTAAAATTAAATTGATAAATAATATCTTTTGCCATTCTTGAGTTAGGAAGAAGCAGACATTCCCATATCTCCTTTTGCTTTATGAATTTAAGCTGCATGATGTTAAGAATATAAGACAGGGAGCCCCAACTTAACCCAAAACCATATTTGAGGGTAAAAGTTTGACTTCCACTTATATACCCTTTCACACTTTTGTGTGGAATATCATAACAATCCATCCTCTTTCAAACCAGTTTCCTTTTGACACTCGATGATGTGGGATATCCTAATAGTTCATCCCCTTTGCAAACATGTTTACTCCCACTTATATACCCTTGCACACTTGATGATGTGGGATATCAGAACAATCCATCCCCCTCTCGAACTAGATGACTCCCGCTTATATACCCTTCCACACTTTTGTGTGGAAGTGATGATGTGGGATATCATAACACATGATCAAATTTTAATGGATATGCATCAAAAAATGTGAAAGCAAAAGAGAAACTTTAGTTCCTAAATCATAATTTAGTAATTTACCATTCTTGAGTTAGGGAAGTAGTATTATTTACCTCAATGTTGTCTGTTTGTACTATTGAGTTGAAGATGTATGATGTTTCATATTTGAATCTGAATTAATATCTCCTCAATTGAAGGGTGTTCCAGGTCAACCTCAAAATCTGGGAAACAATTTTACTATGTGGATGCTTCTTGAACGAGTTCGTTTTACACTAGATGGCCTTGAATGCAACAAAATTGGCGTCAGTTATGAAGCTTTTAATACGCAGCCAGACTTTTGTGCTGCACCATTTTGGAGTTGTTTGCATAATCAACTGTGGAATTTTTGGGATGTTAGTATACAACACAATCCCTCAATTAAGTGCTTTATCCTGAATCTTTGCATGACCATATTTCTGTTCTACAAGTTGTTGTCTAATTTCTTGGAGAATACAAATACGTTTCTGTTCTTTTGTGTTTGTGGGTGAACAGTGTGTAGCTTTTCTCCTACCTTTTTTTTTCCGATTTAAAAGTTTCTTGTGTGGGAGTGCATTTAATGATTGATTCAAGAATTGTGTTAAGGATTATATTCCAACTCAAATTGCTCTTTTCTAATTTGCAGTCAGACCAGAATCGAATTAGCCGGAATCAGGTTCCTCTCTATTGTGTGCTAGGGAGGTTTGAAAGGATAAATCAACATCCAGTAATGTTTTAGTACATACTTACATTACAGATATTACAGAATGCACATTATCAAATGCCTAATCCTTCGTAGAATCTGCAGGATGCCGGAAGTCAGTCATTCTCAATAGGGATCACGGAGGTTCTTAACTCAAACCTTCTGATCGAACTGAGAGCCGATGATATAGAATATGTCTATCAAAGGTTAATCATCATTTATTCTGTATTTTATACCATTTACTCCCCTCTCCCACCCTCCATGCTCTATAACTAGAGTATTTGAAAGATTTGAAGTCTATAAATGGAAGGGAGCGATCTGATGTGTTTTTTACATCTTTACCCATAAGACCATTTCCCAATTTTTGTACTTCTTTTTTTTTTGTAGATATTCGTAAAAACTAATCAATTCTTACCGTTTGCAGGAGCCCTGGCAAAATTATAGATATAACTGTGCCAACATTTGAAGCTCTGACACAATTTGGTACTGCAACAATCAAAACAAAAAATGTTGGTGAAGTTGAAGCATCCTACAGCCTTACTGTAAGATTGGTGTTAAATCTATTCAGATGGAATACAATTCCGAATGATACATTTACTAAATAGGGATATGATAAAGTTCTTTTGGGGTAACATTTACTAATGCCATGCCAAACATATAGTTCCCAAATCAAATTTATCAAAGGCGTCATTTTCTGAAATCTATTTCACACAAAAAAAATGTGTACTTCTGTTCTAATCTATATTTTCTAGATAACTGATTGTCTTTCTTGCAGTTCGATTGCTCATCTGGGGTGAGCCAAATGGAGGTAGTCTATACTCAGTTGTATTTCAACATAAAAAACAGATAGGAAATTGGTATCTCATCTTGTGTTTTTTGTGATAGCACAGGAACAATTCTACATAATGAAGCCAGACGAAGTAGTAATCAGATCATTTAAATTATATCCAACCACCGATCAAGCCGCTAGATATGTATGCTCAGGTATAATGTAAAATCCATTTGATCATGTTTTTCATCCCGAGAATACATCATATATTAGTTTCCTGACCCATATTGCCAGATATTGAGATAATGAATATAATCCTTTTACCTAAATGGTGATTACAGCCATCTTAAAGGACTCTGATTTTAGTGAAGTTGATAGAGCAGAGTGTCAGTTTACAACTACAGCTACTGTCCTCGAGAATGGATCACAGGTATGATTGTAGTTCAATATCCAAATCCCTTAAAAGTCGAGTGGAATTACATATGAAGTTGGTAATGACTGATTTATTGAGTTATCATCTTCCTTCTTGGAAAAGTAAGGAAAGGTGAGCTAATATATGGGTAGCCTTGGAGATTATAATATTTTAATAAACATGACCATATGGTAATATTTATCTTCGTTCATCAACCTATCAGAAATCTATGATCATCCTAAACATAGTCATGATTAAAACCTTATAGTCTCGTAAGTCAAATATTATAAGAATAAGACGATTACGTCCAGCTACTATTTCACATTTCCTTACAAAGATTTTTACTTCAGTAATTAGATGTTGGCTATCAGAAGAATGCTATGACCTCCCAATAGCCATTCTTGTAATTTCTCATAATTAAAATACTTCAATGAATTTGAGTTTTTGAACTTGACAACATTAATCATAATTGTTCAGATTCCGTTTCAACCTCCGGAGAATAGTGTAAATGGTTTCTTTGAATCCATTGAGTTGCTGTGGAACAAGTTCTGGATCTTTCTGGCAGATTTCTTAACAGGAAAAAATTGCAGGTGCTCTCAAATATTACAATTCATTCTAGTTTTCATCTCGTGCTATCCAATATCTCTTTTTATTGTATCGTATCCTACAAAACTAAGAACTAGGATTCAAAATTATGTCCTCGTATCGTTCTCATTGGTACCAATTCATACCATATCTCCATGTGAGTTGTGATTTGCATTTATGTTTTGCTTGTGACTTGTGGAAAGCAGGAAGAAGTGTTCTGGGTTTTTCGACTTCAGCTGCCATATTCAATACATTTGCATTACCTGGATGTTGTTGTTCGGTCTGTTTCTAGCCATCTTTCCTACAGGTAACATGTTTCTAAACATGAGTCATAGGTAATGTTTCATATGTAGGGACAATACTTAAGAATTTCCAGAAACAAATACTCCCTCTGTCCCACCAGAGGCATTTGATTAAAATACTACACCCATTTGAATATAAAATGTCTCTAATCTGGTGGAACGGAGGGAGTAATAGTTTTAAATTCTATTGATATGCGGTACTGGTAGGAGTGTTGAAATGGGCCGGGTATCCGAACCCGAAAATTCCATAATCTTATAAACCAATACTCAATCCCATCTCATAAACCGAGTTTCGGGTATTTGGGTACCCAAACCCAATCATGTATAGAGTATTTCAGGTAATACCCGAAATTCGTCTCCCCTAGATGTGTAGAGATCACCCAGAGATGCAATTAGAGACGTCACACAAAAAATGCAATAGAGGAATTACGACTATAGAAGGTACAAAATTCACTAATATCTCTCGTCATGTTTTGTGAGATGCAGTGGTTGTGCTACTTTGGCTTTTACACGAGAAAGGGGTGTTCGATCCAATATACGATTGGTGGGAGGATCATGTCTGGGCTTCCGATGAGAGAGATCGATACCTGCCTAAACACAACAGATATGAAGAGAGAGCTCATAGGCATGATAAGAGGCATCACCATCACAAGCGCAGTGATGCTCAGAGGAAGCGAAGCAGTCACGCTGAGCATAACAGACGGCACAGGAGCAGAATCGAGGAAGACGATTACCATTATTATCTTCATCATGTACGTAAGGACAAGCCAAACCATAGACGAGTCACGAACCCGAGCACGTCGGGGCAAGAGGGTAGACGTCCATATCCTCATCATCATGGAAAGGGAGACAAGATTCATAGCAGGTATGACCCAAGATGACTAATTGAAGTAGAAAGAATATACAATCTTATTTCAAGATATGGCATTATATATCGTAGTGAGTGATACTTTAAACTTGCTTATGGTATGTATGTAGATTTCCCATCTCTCCATCTTTCCACATTTAATGCAAATTTATACACTAGCCATGCAATTTGCTTTTGAAGTTTCACATATATTATATATACCTAGAAATAAATCAGATGGGTTTCAATGTCCCATTTTTGTTTCATATACTCAATTTCTCACAATCAAAGTATATATATTTTATTTTTTATTCACTCCCAATTATATAGGCTTTAGTGTTACTTTGTGCTTAGTATTAAGGGTTTTATCCATCAAAATGAGATATATAATTATTTTTTTAACATTTAATATCATTTTAATTGATTTTCATGGTTGATAAATTTTAAAATAGGATATTTAATTTTTTTTTTAAATAAATGTTAATTATGATTCATTATATCATAACAAAATATTTTATTTTTAATAAGCATGAATTAATATGATAAAACTTGATTGTGATAAATAGTATGAGATACAAAAATAAGACATTGAATCTCGTTTGGAAATAAATAGATAGAAAAACTGCGGATGAGATTCCACATAGGGTGATATCATGCAACCTTATTATGGTATAATACTAGGATTGTATTAAGCCGAGCAGAATGCTAGCTTGCTACAGCTCGACTCAAGCTACTACTTCATGACCAATCTCGGCTCGAGACATAATTATCGAGTTTAAGATTGTTCTGAAACTCGACTCGTCATATATTCAATTATATTTTAATCGGGTTCGAGCTTGAACTCGACTTGTCAAAAGTTCGAATTCATTTTAACCATGTGTTAGTCGAGCTGAAGCTTGACTTGCCAAAAGTTCGAGTTAATTTTAACCATGTGCTAGTCGAGCTCAAGCTCAACTTACCAAAAGTTCGAGTTAATTTTAATCATGTGCTAGTCGAGCTCAAGGTCAACTTGCCAAAAGTTCAAGTTAATTTTAACCATGTGCTAGTCAAGCTCAAGCTTGAGCTTGCCAAAAGTTTGAGTTAATTTTAATCATGTGGTAGTCAGCTCAAGCTTGAACTCATGCCCAACTTGTTTTTGTTTTCGAGCTTGAGCTTGTTTTAATCCTTTTAACTACCAAAAGCATAAATCTTTTACATCAATCTTTTGAACAATTTTATCAATAGATTCACGAACAGTTCGATTAATATGTGCGCTAAGTGCTTGACTAATAAGCTTGTGACAACTGATTTTGCAAGCTTCCTTGGGGCATAAACTTATACGCCAATATCATGTTGTGTTTCTATATACAATAACCAACATTTAGTTATAAGAAATTGCACCAGATAATTGGGTTCCCTTTTGTATAAGTTTTCATAGTTAGTCAAACGCACGTGCCAAAAATCGAACAAACCAAAATCAAAATTTTAAGAAATCTTGATCAAACGAACCAAATTATTTTACATTAGTGAACCATCCAAATCAAAGTTTAAACCCTGATCTTGGTTGATTGAAATTTGGAACACATTTTTTTCATTAGAAAACTTGAATTTTGCACTTATAATCCAATTAATCCATGAGTTACCCAGTTTAAAACCATAAAATCTTAAATTCGACATACGTCAGCCATAGTCAATTAAGGAGTTTCTTAATTATCACTCTCAATTTTTACTTTAATTTGCAGGTTTGTGTATTTGTACTTCATAATATTTAATATTTATATAAAATTAATATGCCTTCCGGGAATCACTTCAAAACATGCAAGTGAACACGAGTTTTTGAAAAACTAGTGAAATATATTGCAAGTGGAAATAGATTCAAAGCCTTCATTTAGTTTTTATGTTAAAAAAGTGTGAGTTAGAAGCATATATAAGTGGAAGTATTTTGTGGTGTAATGTACAAAAATGGAATGTGCAACAAGGAAAATCGTGCGCATTTTTTGGGATAGACGGAGTACGTAATAAAATGTCGGTACGTTGGGTTCCTCTTTCAGGGAACTATTTCAAGGAAAGAAATCCGAGAAATTTGCTGATGTTGATTTTAAAACGTGACATCAAAAGATATTGGGTTTTATTTAACAACATGGAAACTTGCCTATGATGTCTGTCATCAAGACTACTTCCTTGCGAATAACTATAATGATAATTTCTATTTAGTTTATGTCGATGTTAAAACGGCGAAAGTGCTGTGAGATGTTATTGAGAAAAAGTATCGTGTCAAGGATGTGGAAACGAAAAGGTTTCTTATAGCCAATTTGTTGGACTTCAAGATGTTTCATTCTCGATCTATATTAAAATACATGTCTGATAAAAGCGTTAAAAATATTCTGGGCGGAGTATAATTTTATAAGTACAACTTTTTACCAAAATGATTAGTGTACATGGCACATATTCAAGTGCTAGTATAATTAAAACCGGAGGTACGACACCTTTAACGTATTCAAAATTCAAGTTACGTGTGTTTACGAATTAATACATACTTCAAAATTAACACTACAATTCTAGGTTTGGCACTATAAACTTATAGCTACCTTTGAAGTGGTTCTTTTTTGGGAGAAAAGGGACACAATTAGGGCATTACGGCTAGTTTGATAGGGGAGTTTGGATGAGTAAAGTTAGTTTAAAATTAATATTAAAATAAATTGTAATCCATTTGAATGAGATGATTCATCTAAGGGGGAAGGTGAATTGAATATGCTAAAGCACAATAGTAATTATGACTGGGCCTTAACAATTTAAGGGGCTTTCATGATAAGTCATCTTGAATACTAAACGGGTAGCTAGTTGAATCTAGATTAATAACTTATCTTACTCTTATATTGACTACCAAACTAGCCCTTAAAGTTTTTCTTTTAAAATTTCAGCCGATCTTGGAACACGAATCGAGATACGTCTTGAACTAGGACTATTGAGTCGTAGAGTTAAAATTGAGTCGTACTGAATTGAATATTGTAATGCTCCGGTTTAGCTTAATAACTAAGAATTGAGCTTGAATGCAGTTCAAATTAGATCCGTTCATTATTCATTTTATAATAGTGTTTGAATTTCAACCAATCTTGGAACACGAATTGAGATACGTGTTGAACTAGGACTATTGAGACGTATAATTGACTAGAACATAACTGAATATTAAAATGCTCGACTTCGGTTTAATAAATAAAAATTGAGTATGAATTCAATTCGAATCTGGTTTGTTTATCATTCAATTTAATATTATTTTTAAATTCAGACTCAAACTCGAATTGAGTTTGTTAAGTATTCATATTCGAATTTTAACTCGAACTCGTTAAATTTTATAAACTATCTTAATTATATTTTTTTTGTGTTTAGACAAGTTTGTGAACTGATTTGCCTGAATCTTGGCTCATTTTTTAAATTCGTGAATAGACATGTTAACAAAGTTTGCAAACTATTTAAAGTTTAACTCGCTAATATTATATTTGAACATGTTTACAAGTCTTTCCAACCAAATAATATCAAGTTTGAGTACAGTTCCAAAAAACTTCAAATTCAACTAGAAGCTCAAAAAATAAATTAAATATCAAACAAATTTTTATCGAGTCAAATTACAAAAAAAAAAAAAAAATTAAACTATATCTAAATAAGTAAATTCTATGTGAAATATAATAATTTATTTTCTGTAATTAGTTAACTTTATTTACATAGCGGCCACGTATGTGGCCTATTAAATTTATTAATATTTTTTATTTATATCTATTAAATATAGTTTGACAAATTAAGGGGCATCTTATATTAATGCATGTCAATCATAAAACAGATTAATAAATGTAAGTTTAAATAATAAGATCTAAAACGTAATATAGATTTATATAAAATTATCTTAATGCATCTCTCATAGCTTTATTTTGTGAATTTTAATTTCCAAATTTAATGGGTATTATATACTTCCTCCGTCTCATTTATTTTGACGCATTTACTTTTAGCACAAAAAATTAATAGTTAGTTATTATGACTTTTTGAGAGAAATGATTTAAGTTTTATAATACTATAATTTATCATAGCGAGTATTATCGACTTCTCGGGAAAAACCGGTACCAAATCGGTTATCAGTTAGCGAATAACGGTTTCCCAGAAAAATATTGATTATCGGTTCTTAATTTTTTTTTAAAAATAACGGTACATGTACCCTGGTACGGACCAGTAACGAACCGTATACTGATTTATAAATTTATATATTAAAAAAAGTATTTTATACTCACTCCGTCCACCAATGTTGTTAACACTTAAAACTTTCTATTTTTTGACATAACTTTTTACCATTTTACCCTTAAATTAAAATCAAATAACACACAAATGTGGGACCCAATCTCCACTCACTATATTATAGACATTTTCTACACAAAGTCAAATTACTACATTAAAACCCGTGTCAAGTCAAAACGTTAATGACATTCGTGGACAGAGGGAGTATATATTTTAGATTTTATATTTATTTAAAAAATATTTTAAATATTATAAAATATTTACAAAATTAATTTAAATATATTTATTGAATTATTATTAATTTAAATTAATATTTAAAAAAATATATAAAAAAAACGGTATCTTAACGGGTTCTATACTAGTTAACCGGTACCAAACCAGTCAATACCCGGTTAACCAGTAAAATAAATGGGTCCGATACCGGTTTCTAAAATTTTAACTTTTCCGATTTTGATTAACCAGATCCTGTTCAGGTTAACTGGTACCGGACCAATTGACGCCCCTAAAGATCGGTATATGGAAAACTGTTATTGAGACCCCTTTATTTATAAAGGGGTTTTCAAAAAAATATTTTATTATCTTATCAAAATTGATCATTTTGGGATCGGAGAAATTTTGTTTAGAGATTTTATTAGTTTATAGAATACTATTCTAAAGAGATTTTGGTTAATCAAAAATTTTATCAATCGATTATTACAACCGCAATCACAAGGATAACTTCTAATTAATTGCATAAAACATGTGTTTTATAGAATAATAATCACCAAAAAAATGTTGATCATGAATTTCCATATGCATTTATTAATTTGGTTGATCATGAATTTCCATATGCATCTTGACCGTATATTAAAAATGTTGCTAAATGCATTAAATTTTAAAGATAAGGGTTACTACTATTTGCTACTCCAAACTTTCCTATTTAAGCTTGTTTTTCTTTACATGATCATCTCTTAATCAAAAGTAGCCCTAAACTCCTCTCTAGCTTTATTTCTACAAGCTGAAGATTTAGAACAATGCTTCCTATAATTTTACTCCTAGTGGGTGTTGTCATTATCCTCCTTACAAAGTGGTGGTGGAATAACCCTAAGTGCATCGGTGGTGGCACACTTCCGCTGGGCTCCATGGGGTGGCCGTTACTTGGGGAGACGTTGCAATTCCTTGCTCCTAACGCCACCTCGGACGTTCCTCTTTTCCTGCATAAACGGATGCAAAAGTAATATTTTCTAATTATGTGATATTTTATATTACATTAATATGAGACTGACGTTTGACATAACCATGACTCAGTACTTAAGGTATATATAGAAATACCAAGGACGGGTTACGACAATTAGGGACCTACGAAATTTAAAAGAGGTTTAATTGGGTGTCCATTTTAGAAATATGTAGTTGATATGATTTAAAGCAGTGATGTTGATAATCAAGTAAGGGTGTTTAACCAACTACCTAAGCACTCTAAATGGATTCATGTTCAAGTACATCAAGAACATGGTTCTCAACTTAGTGGGACCCACCCGAGAGCCTCAAGACCATGTTGATGTCAAGGATACTACAGCACAGGTTGTATGTTATTTGTGATCATTTATCCTATTATTACGCCTCAACTTTGGTTCTTAACTCTATACCCCATCATCATTTTTTTATTTCATGTTATTTTCATATTGTTTTGTTCTTCCGGTTGAATATATAATGATTTTAGTTTAACATTATGATTATTAATCAAGGTTCATTAATTCCATTTAAAACAATAGAACTAGGGTTCATGAACCCAATCAAGGTTTATCGTTATCTTTTCATATGTAAGTTATACCCTTAGGGGCATTTAGTAAGAGGGATAAGCATGTGTAAGCATGTAAGGAGTATATGTAATCTAGTGTTTACTAATTAGGATTATACTCATGAGATATCCTAAAGCCCGTGATTAATGCACTAATAGGAATAAGAGATTATTTGCTTGATAAATATCCCACCTATAAATAGAAAGGTGAGATTAAAGTAACCCAAATAAATGAATTATTCTAATTAATCACATCCTAATTAGTAAACACTCCCTAAAGCTAGAAAATTTTGAGTTGATTTTTCCAACATTAGGGCATATTATATTTGTAAACTCTAATTTTTTGTAGAATATTTGTGTACTCTTTCCGTCCATAAATGTTTATAACATTATGACCTGACACATGTTTTAATGTAATACTTTGACTTTATATGGAAAAGTGTTGTTAGTAAAGTTTGAGTCTCACTTGTTATTATTTTATAATTGAAGTGTGTGTATTGAATGAAGTTTGGGCCCCACATAATTTATAATTTTTAATTGAATTTGTGTGTATTGAATGAGGTGGGTCCATTTATATAAATGAAAAGTTTCAAGTGTTAAAACATTGGTGAACGGACCAAAAATAAAATATATTAAAAATATTGGTGGATAAAGAGAGTATTATTTAAAATTTATTTGTTATTACTCACTATATTCGATTATTATTAAATATAGATCCTATAAGAGATAGGATCATTATTAATGATTTAAGATTTAATATATGTATTTTATATATATATATATATATATATTATAAACCTTGAACCCTAATCATGTCACAAGTCACTCTCGTATTGATGCAATAAGAGATGTGATGATCTTATTTGATTATTATTGGCCTACTTTGACCAAATATCACTCACATTTTTAGTCAAAACAAGCTAGTAATAAGGGAACAAACAAATAATTTGAATTGCTTTATAGTAGAATTCATTAGGTGAAGTTTGTTTATATTTAGATGTGGCACAAAGTACAACCTATAATGAGTTGTTTTATAGGTGAGAGGATTTGAAGAAGTTCATTGATTTTTCGATGTGGGACAAATAAGCTAAGTTGGACTTTCTTCAAATCATTTCACCTATAAAACTTCTTTGAATATATACTCTTACTCTCAACTTACTTCTTTGTCCCACGTTGAAAAATCAATGATTTTTCTCAAATGAATTCACCTATATAAAGCTTTTTTGTACATGTACTCTTCTTTATAACTAAAATAAATAATTCATGTATTAGGTTTGTTAACTCAAGCCTAAAATTTGAATTAATCAGTTTATTTTATTATTTTTATTAAACATGATATATATTATTTCTAATATAGTATTTAATAATTTATAAATTAAAGTTTAAACCGGCGTTTTGGCAGTTAACCGCCGGTTTTTAGTGGTTTGCCCGAACCGGCGGTTCGTTGTTTGGGCCCGGCGGGCCTGAACCGCCGGTTACGGTTCGTAGAATGTTTGAACCGTAACCGGCCCGGCTAGTCACGGTTCCGGGCCGGGCCCAGGACCGTTGACCACGGTTCCGGTTAAAAACCGTTGACTGCCGGGCCGGTTCCGGGCCCAGCCCGCCGGGCCTAAGAAAATGGGCATGTCTAGGTATAATTCTTAATCTTTCGGAATCCGTGTTTTCTCGTTTATTTTTTATAATTATATAATAAATTGATAGTTGATTCATCATATATGTTTTTATTTTTTATTTGCAGATGATATTTGATCTCACTGGGAAAAAGTTAATCAGTTATGACTCTACAAAATCATCTGAGGATTTAAGGGGATATTTTGTAGCTTTCATAAAGGGATTAATATCCTTTCCAGTGAACATTCCTGGAACAGCTTCCCATCAATGCTTACAAGTATGTTTCTATATATACTAAAGCTTACTTTCACAAATAATACAAGGAACTATACATTTATCTTTTAAAGTGGTGAGCATAGTGTTTTTAATATCTTGTATGGTTTGCATTATAATACTTTTGAAAGTAGGAGATCACATTTTATACAATGATTTTAATGTAAAAAGATGTAAAAAAAATCCATACTTTCTCCCCTTAGTAATATAATTAGGGGCTGCTCGAAATTTAATACGTCATGATTTGTATATTTTTAATACATCAAAACACATTTGATATAAATTAATTATCTGTCATCATCCTTCATTATTCCTCAACGAAAACACAATCTACTAGAAATTATTATAACTTATATTATAAAATATTATTATTTTTTCTTGAAAATTTTATCTTAAACATAAAGACATATTAGAAAGACAGTCTCTTTCTTTCTTTTTTTGAATTGTTAGAATTATAATATGTTAAGTTTGTCCCACATTGGTTGTGGATGACTACTAGAACCTAAATATAAGGTGAGGTATCCCTTCTCCTTAATAAAAACCTTTTTAGGAGGAAATGAGCCAAATATTCATTTATAATATAATAAATTTTAAAATCTGTGTCACAGTGGATTTGAACATGAGACTTGGATCTCGAGTATTAATCTTTTATTATTATATTAACATGCATACATGACGTAGTCACTTTCTCTATCCATCAATATCTCGGAAACAATTGGATTTTTTTCGATTACGTGTTGAAAGAACTCGAACAGAAGGAGATGACACTGACGGAGGATATTGCTTTGGATTTGATGTTTGTGTTGCTCTTTGCTAGCTATGAAACAACTTCATTGGCACTCACTTTAGCCATCAAATTCCTAGAGGAGCATCCCTTGGTTTTAAAACAATTACAAGTGAGTGAAAACACACACCTCCCCCAAACACACACATGAAAGATGAAAAAAGATCTCAACCATCCATTTTAATATATCATTTGGCTGATCTTTTTTACACATCGACTTTAATTTTTTTTTTTTTAAACTTCCATGGTGCTACAATAATGATTGAAGGTTTATATTCGTTCTCATTTCTCCTAATGCTATATATACTTTGTGCGTTTACGTTTTTCTCGGATAATATTATTTTATTTTATTTTATTTTTTATACTTTATTTTGTTCAAACAGCTTAGAAATGATTATATTTAATTTAAAAATTATACAAAAGTCAAAGCACAATTCGTTTTGATTTTTGTATAATTTATAAATTTATGGTCCTAATAATCATTTCTAAGATGTTAGAAGAAATGATAATATAAAAAAAATGATAAAGGTGACAAAACGTAAACGTTTCTCACTAAATAATAAATATGCATAACTGTTTAATCTTGATTAATTATTTCTTTTGTGATTGAAATTGGAGGAAGAACATGATGCAATAATAAAGAGGAGGGAGAATCCAGATTCAGGACTAAATTGGACTTTACAAATCCATGAAATTCACATTTCAGGTCTGAAAATTAACCTAATCTATTTTTCTCAAAACATTACTGACTGAATGGGGTACCGTAAGGTAGGAAGTGTTTGACTAAACTTATTTTAAAGAGCTTATAAGATATTATGTCATAAAAGCTTAAAAGTTAGAGTGATATTATACAAAATAGCCCAATTATAAAAGACAAATAATGGTCACCAACATAATAATATTTAAATTATAGTTACTTGCAACTTTCTTGTACAAAAATATCCTTGTACTTATTTTTTACATTTCTGAGTATAAATAATACGAATCGTATTTAATCATATTATCCATACGTGATATTCAATTTTATTGAATTGTATGTATGTATGAATCGTATGAATGAATATCATTCATACATTTCATACATTCGTACGATTTGTACAATTAAATTTAAGTAGAAAGGTATTTGTGGTAATTTACATTCAAAATGGCTAGAATTTAAATGATTTTATGTTTGTGACTATTTTTTGTCTTTCACAATCTTTTTGGCTATTTTGTATAATTAACACTAAAAGTTACTTCCCCTGGCCCACTTTACTTGACACATTTTATATTCATATGAGTGTATTATAATAATAAAACGTGTCAAGTAAAATGGGCCGGAAGAAGTATATACTAAAGTGTTTGGATAATTGAACTTGTAAGTAGCCTTTTAAAGTAGAATGTTTGACATCATAAACTATCCTCGACTTATACCAAGATAGATGAAGATGTGTGTAAACTTAAAAGTTTTTTTAAAAAATATTTTAATTGCTACAGTATTTTTGAATTAATAGTAAAAAATAAATATTTTTTTCATCATTTTAGTATTTTTGAAATAAAAAAAAATCATTTTGCTACAACATTTCAAAAATAAAAATTAAAAATGGTTTTCTAATTTTAATATAAATATTAAAAGTTTAAATTAAGATTTTGAAAATTAGCTAGGATAGAGCAATTTATTTATTGGAGAGCTTATAAACTATTTTAACTTTTCGGAGCTTATTTTGTCAAATACTTTGTAAGTTGTTTTAGCAAACTTATAAATTCACTCAAACACTTTTTTAATCGCCCCATAAATTAAGGGATGATTTTTTATACGAATCGTCGAAACGTTGTGGTTTTAGTTAGGCTACATCCCGTTTAGGCTGCAAAATTTGCAATAATTCGCCGATCTTGAATACAAAAGTAGATCGATCAAGTGCAAAGGCTATAGATTTACTAGCCAATAATTCTATCTTAAAAGGAACTTCAAATATACATGCACAATTAGGTAGAGCAATTAAAATTGACCCGACCAAATGGTCCGGTCCAATGACTTACCCAGTTCATTTACAATTAGTAAACCCCTAACATGTATGAAGATCCACTCACATTTAATCCATGCAGATGAGAGGCAAGTCTTTTATTAACTTGTCATTTATTAGTTTCTATTTAGAGTTCATTATCTACGGTTAAAGGTGCTCAAAAGAATAGGAACCAAATCATAATTGGCAATTTTGGAAACCGTAAGGAAACGGTTCAGTTCCCGTTCCACTGTTCGGAATTATGAATCGGCGGTTCGGAACCTTTAGTTTCTCAACATTTTTTAATAGATTTTTTTCTATCCCTAATTCAATTTTATCTCTTATATTATATAGAATCATTGTTTTTATCTCATAAAATTACATTTTAACTTGTAAAGTTGCACATTTTTTAAGATGGTTCTAAAAGAACAGGCAGTTCGTATATAAGATCGGTGTTCAAAATTGAAACCGCCTTGAACTATTCCGGTTCCCAATCGTGAACCGTTCGCGCAATTAGGATTTCGAAATAAAGGAACCATGAACCAAAAGTTTGTAATTAACCATAACCATATCATATCTAGGTATATTAATATTAATTACATAGCAAAAAATTAATTTAAAAATGAGAAATAGCATATTAAAAAATATGTTGATCCATCTAGTTAGTTGGAATTTACACATCTAATGAGAAATAATACTCCGTTCGTTCCTTAAAAAGATGCATCTTTTGTTATTTTCGTCCGTTTCTTAAAAACATGCACCTTCTACAGGCCCGACTATGAGCATGTTTCAACATGTTCTTTAGAACAGGGCCCCAAAAAATAAGGGGCCCAAATTTTTATTCATCTCAACGAGAAAGTAAGAGACGCAGCAGAAACTAACAAACACAACGGCTCAAATTTATTTTTTTTTCATTTTTTCTTTCCCAAAAAATTTAAAGATCAATACAATATTCAAGAAACGTCTCTTTCATTAAATTTTTCACGTGATTCGAAAAGAGAAAATTTCACCACATTAAAACTATATATATATTTTTTTATCAGAAAATTTGAGACAATATTTTTTAGAACATTTTGCAATCCTCTACATCTAGGTTTGCACCAACTCCACAAAACTATTTGTATATTTGATTTTATATTTTGTAAAACATTGTCGTAATATATTATTTTTTTTAAATTATATTTTAATAAAATTTAAGGGCCTAATTTTATAATTAGCACGGGCCCCGATTTTGATTGAGTCGGGCCTGACCTTCTATTTTTGGATTTGATCCCACCTTTAATTTACTTAAAAACATGCACATTCTACAATTAAACCACTTAATAATACATTTTTGTGGGTTACAATATCCACTTTCTACAATTAAAACACTTGATAGTATTTTTTGTGTGTCTCAATATCCACTATCTTTTAAGTCAATAATATTTTATTAAAACATGTGTCGGGTCAAATGATGCATCTTTTTAAATAACAGAGGGAGAGGGAGTAATATAGATTTAAATAATTTAAATCTAGTGTCATCATCTAATCTTTCAAACACTCGATCATATCAGGGAATAGACAACCACATTGCGGTCTTTCTCCATCACTTGCTCACTAAATACAAGTAAATATAAACAAGTTGATTTTGTGATCACTAATTAACTAATTGATTGATTTGTTCCAATTATACTAATTAATGCAACCAATTACTTGATAGGTGGGAAGCAACTAAAGGAGGTGAGATTCTTCGAACTCCCAGTTTGCAGTTTCCAAATGGATATCATATTCAAATCTCTCCAAATTAGACAAATAGAGGGACTGAATTAATGTTAGTTTTTTATATACTAGATACTACAATAAATTTAATAAGGGGCATGAGAAAGAACTTATATGATCAAGACATGCCATGCATCTAAGAAGATCGGTGTTTGACCACGTCCACTTATTCGTTCTCCATCTTTGAGTTAATTTACCATTTTATCATATTCTAACTTTCTGAGCTGATCTTTCTTTCACAAGATGCTCCAGTTGTATTTACTAACATATAGACATAGCTAAAGAAATCCTTAACAACCGTGTCACTCTTAGCAATAAAAAATAATAATTAATTGTAGTTGATGTGAGAAACAATGAACATACATAGCGCGCGAATATTATTCTACAACTAAAGCTTAATTTCAACCCATTAAACTCACCCCGCATATAACATATCTTTGACCACTCGATTTGGATAATGATAAACCATGTTTTGCAAAAACAAATCATATATGGCATGTTTCAAAGAGAGTGAACAAGTATGGACAACATGCACAATTCCCATAAACCATGCAACTACAAACCTTTCATGGTCACATATCTTAAAACAAGTCTTATTTGCTAGCTTTTTCAATGAAACATGTTGAGTCTCATCAACCAAAATATTAAACAATTTCTTCTAAATTTTGGTGACAATATTGTCCAAAGCACAACAATGTGCTAGTTCTTTCTAAAAATTTGGGAAAGTTATTTTACAATTTGTTGAATTACTATAACCCAACACTTTAGAACATTGTCATTCAATTCATCATGACCATGGAACGTCAATCCTTGCTTCAAAAGAAAATGAGTCGTATTTAACAATTTCGTTAAAGGGACACAATAAGCAGCCTCTTTTTAGGAGTATTTGATCACAACTTTTAATAGCAAATGTTCAATTGGTTGACAAGGCCCTTAGTCAAGTACTATGACATCGAATAGTAACATCATACTCATCAATTGATTTTCTTAATTTTGAATCTAACAATCTCTTTTAAGTCCAATGCAACATGTGACCGAGTTTGATTTTCTACAAATTCAATGAAAGGTTCATTGTATGGTGTGAAAGGTGATACATGCCTACACACTTTTTTGAAGTAACGATTTATCCTCTACATAAACACAACTTCTAACTTAGCAAATCATACTTATAATAGTATTATGTAATATTCAAAAGCTAATTTTAAATCATTATATTCAAGGTAAAATAGATTAAATTGAAACTAAACTCAAATAATTTTATTATATTAATTGAATGCATATTAGATCGTTAAACTTAATTAATTCTAGTGATAAGGAAAAACTCACTTAAATATGTGCGGCGAGCGACAGGGGTTGAAAAATGAGAGGGGTTTTGAAATTGATAATTTAGAACACTAATTTTTCTATCGGTTATAATTTATACTCCCTCCGTCCCACTAAAAGTGGTTCTCTTTGCCAAATTTGTGAGAGATTTTTAGTCAAATCAATCCACTTTTAGTAGCTCTTGATTGTGCACTCTTAGGAATCGTTTGGTTACGATGGATAAGATTGATAGGATTATCTTCATTAAATCTAAACTTTTTTAACCATAATCCTTCATTTTTTACCTCTCCTTATGAATTTAATCCCTTCTTATGCCCTTTTAATCACTCAAATGAGGGATTATATAATCACACCAATTTTGGCTTGATTATATAATCGGTCATTTGAGTGATTAAGAAGGTATAAGAATGGATTAAATTCATAAAGAGAGTAAAAAGTGAAGGATTATGGATAGAAAAGTAGGGATTCAATGAAGATAATCCTATCAATCATATCCATCGAACCAAATGACCCCTTATGGAATAACTTCGTGAGAATCATGCATGTAATTACTTGTAAAGATATTTACACGATTTGTTTCCTTGCAGAATGAGCAAGAATGAATTGAGGGATAAATATATATATATAAAAATATAGTAGGGTTTCATTGGATACAATATATTTTCTCTATAACTTCAATCATAAATTTTATGCAGTTACATTCTCATGTCGTGCTAATTTATACATCGATTTCCTCCCCGTGTACGTAGGAGTGCAGTGTCGCTTTATGACTGATTTATCTCAATTCTCGCATGCGCATACTTGTGATTTCAATTATTTTTGGAACTACGTTAACTCTTTTACCTAACACAAGAATAATGGATTTTTGGGTATTTAGAATAATACCCAATCGGGTTCAAGTACCCTAAAGCTCAAATTTCAAGTTTCGGGTTGAACTCGAGATTGGATTTTCTAGAACTTTTGAATTCGACTGTACTTGGTATTCGATCATGTATTACTAGAAACTCAAATTTATAGTGGTTTACGATGCATGGGCTGAAAAGTTGAGAAGTTGAAGAGGACATAAAAAAAATTGTATGTTCAATGAGAAGTTAAATAGGAAGTTTAAGAGGACATAAGAAATTGTATGTTTCGGGTCACAGGTCTGAGCGTGTTTTGACCTAGACCGACCCGTTTTTCCTCGATTCTAAAAACCGATATGAACCGAACTATTTAACTGTATGGGTTGGTCCCAACCCACACCAAACCTACCAGTTCGGATCGATTTAACGGATCCCGTTCGAATTTGCACACCCTTACTGGTATGTTACAATGATAAGTCAAAATTAGGAACTTCACATTGGTAGCATGGATCTTCCAAGAAGTTGAAGGGGACATAAAAAATTGTACTCCCTCTGTCCCATTAAGCATGACACCTTTTTTTTTTCGCCACGGTTATTAAAGTGAGTGTATAAAGTAGTATAAGAGTGATAAATATGGTATGATCTACACCTTTTTTAAGGAATAATTTTTACTATTTTTGGAATGTGTCAAGCTTAATGGAACGTCCCAATAAAAGAAGTATGTTATGCTTAGTGGGACGGATGAATTACTATGTTGATGAATAGTTAAGTAGGAAGTTTGAAGTGAAGATGACATAAAGTAGTGTGGTATGTTACAATGAGAAGTCAAAATTGGGAGCTTCCCATTCGTATCGTAGTATGGATGTTGTATTTATATGATTTTGTATTTTTAACAGTGATAATTTAGAGTTGATAAAGTATTATATGTTACCTCTATCCCGTTAATAACGACTCATTTTTTATTTTGGGACGTTTCATTAATAATTACTCATTTATTTTTTGGATAAAAATTATCACATGAGGTGTTTCTTAATTTTTGTGTAATAGATATAACTGAGTGTTTATTGATTTTCATGTAAAAACAAATGAGTCGTTAGTAATAGGACGGAACGAGAAATTCATAAAATAATTTTTAATCATATTAGTGTAATGATGACATGGTTCAATAAAACAATTGTAAATTATTTAATATAATAATAAATTATAGTATAATATCTATATTTAAATTACATAAAAAATATTAGATTAAATAATTTATAATTTGATATGTATTTTTACCCAATAAAAAATGAATCAATGCCCAAAAATAGAAAATAAACCGTAATTAATAGGAGAGTAAAATATTAAATTAAATTATGGATAGAAAAAACTTATTAAAATAAGTTTTGATAAATCGATGATTTGGAATGCTCGTTTACAATTCCAAATATTTGAAATTAGAACCCAATCTTTTCATACATGATTACCATTCAAAACTAAACCGTCAGCAACAATTACCGTTCGATTGTAATTCGGTTTGAACGGTTACGGTTCGATTGCGATCCGGTTCGGACAATTGCGGTTATTTGGAAGACATGTAGGAGGTCTTTCTACACTTTTCCCATTAACGTTGAGAAGGATATTCTTCATTCACTTTCTAAATTTGTATTTAATTTCCCATTAATGTTGGACTCCTCTTCAAATCAGAAGAAAGAAGTCAGAATTGGGAGCTTTGAATGTCAAGGGTTTATGATGGGTGGGAAAAATTGGTGGGTGCTGTTCTCGATAGGGAAGAGCTTCGACGACTTGCGCTTTGCGAAAGCTTCGACACTTCCACTTCTTCTGATTTCAGCTCACGCTTCAGTTTTGATTCTGCCGCAGGTATCATTTTTCACCATTTCTATCAATCCTTAAACTCCAAATTACTTCTCTTTACTTTTCAATAGAAAATGATTTTTCCAGTCTCCTTTTCTTTTATGGGTTTACTTTTTGGGTATTAAATTCTTATTCTCTGATCATACTTTATTTTGTATATGTGGGCAAAAGTTAAGTTCAATTTGTGGGAGAATTATTTAATCATATGTTTGCAATAAATTAAGCTATAGAAGTTTCTTGATATGCTGTTTTTTTATTTCAACTGTTTCATGTTAGAGACTGTTTTTGTTCCCCTTTTTGTATTGGATTTATCTATTTGGTTATGGTGTTTGAGTGCTATTCTTACAGTTTGTATTTGCTGCAGTTTCTTCATGTTGTTGGCTGTATTAAGTATTTGTCAATTGTTAGTGTATGTAAAGATTGTTTAAAGGAAGATGAAATCTTGAAAATAATTCATTCAGGTGTTCACGGTTCACGTTTCTATTATCCTGGAACCGTAACTATTATCTTGGAACCGTAATTGAAGCGTGGTTACCATGTTTCATGTTTCTATTATCCTGGAACCGTAACTATGATCAGATTCCGAACTGCCCATTCCTTTGGAACTACTTAAAAACTTATATTTTTAAATGATTTATAAGTTCAAATGTAATTTCATGGATTGTAAACAATTCTATGATTTGTTGAGGCTTGCCTCAAGTCAAGGCACATGAGGCGGCTGCGAGGCAATAGCATAGTTAGATGCAATTTAAAATTGATTTCTTCTATTTTTAGACCTAAATCATCAATCATGGCTTTGTAAAATTGAGTAAAATATCTATTGGATTTTGTTCAATTTAACCCAACGGCAAGTGATCTAGTTATGCCTTAATTGAATCAATTATGATTAGCATACGCATCACCTATCTTATCACAAATTATATCTCCTCTTATGTGCTCTCTCTTCTCCCATGAAATTTAACACTCCACTCCACTCCCTTTTCAACTGAGTAGCGGTGACATGAGCTCTTTTTGTTAATTAGGAGGCGGGGATGATTTGAATTTATTGTACTTTTGATTTATGAATATTTGATATTAAGAAGTTAACTTGAGATTTTTAAGAATTATAACTAGTTGTGCATTTAGATTTTTCGTTTGATATGTGGTATAATTTTGTGTATTTATAATATTAGATATAATTTTGTTACTTTATTATTTGCCCCTCGGTTTGTTTGGAGGCGCCTTGGTTTGCCTGGAGGTTTACGTCTCACATCTCAATAGAAAAACGCCTCGAAGCAAAAAACGTATTTTGAAACCTCTGCCTGTATAAAACTAAGACAAGTTTAGATACTCAACATTGTGTGCCTTATTACTATAAATTTCATATGCATTGGGATGATATTGCAGCGTCTTCCATGCGAAGTAATTTCTCGTACCACGCTGTACGACCCATAGAGTTGAGCGAGATTATTAAAGCAACAGAGAACTTTAAACCTGCCATGCTCATAGGGGCAGGGGCCATGTTTCAAGCTTATAAAGCATGGATTGATGAGCATGGTGTTAATGGTTCGGAGCCTGAATCCAGAATGGCTGTCACAGTTAAAAGGTGGTATAATACCCTGGGAAGGCCTCAGGATTGGTTGGTATGTTCTTCATTCCAAAATTAGTTCCTTTGGCATAATCTTATTTAACATATGTATGTGCCGTTCCGTTGAAGTTTGGTGAATTTAGATCGAGTTTTAGTAATTTTGGATCTGGTTGTAATCTCAACTTGATCTAAAGGTACAAAACTTTTTCTGGTTCAATGTGGTTGGAACCTAGGTTCCCAAAAACTCCTTACTTGACTATTGTTGAAGTATGCCGGATTTAAAATTTATGATTATTTAGATTTTAAGTACAAAATACAAGGTTCAGAATTTCAATTAACCAAAACCAGAGTTTAAACTTCGGAAAGATCATGTAAAATAATGTGGTCCGTTTGATTAAGATTTCATACGATTTTGGTTATTCGGTTTTAGTCATTTAGGGTGTCCTAATTATGAAAGCTTATGCAGAAGGGAATCAACTATATGGTGCAACTTCATCACCCAAACCTTGTCGACCTTGTTGGGTATTGCACGGAGAAAGACAACTTTATATTGGTGTATAAGTTCATGCCCCAAGGAAGCCTGCACAATCACTTGTTTACAAGTAATCTTTTATCTTCCCCACTTGATTGCATGACTTGTGACACTTTTGTGTTGTCCATTTCAATGAACATCCAAATAAGCTTGCAATTAGGAGTGAGCATTCGGGGTTTATGGTTCTATTTTGCCTAAACCCTAGAACCAAATTAAAAATTGGGTTCAAAAAAATAATCAACCATAAAACCAAATTAACATAACCAATTTATTTTGGTTTGGTTCGTTATATCCAATGTTGTAAAATTTGTTTTTGAGGCCCGCCTCGTCAAAAAATAGACTCAAGGCTTAAGCACTGGCAGCCCTAAACGAGGCCTACGCCTTTTGGGTTCGAGGCTTACGCCTCGAGGCGATGCGCCTTAAGACGGTTGAGGCTTAAGCCTCAACATCAGTTTTAATTGGGCACTAAATCTGGTTTTTGGGGTTTTTTAATCGAATTAAATTAATTAATTAAAATTTTGAAAGCCATAAACTATTAAATATAAACCCATTAAAGTTCAAGCCTAATTAAATAAAAATATTTAAAACATAATACATTTTAATTAGAAAAAACAGAGGTTAGATGGCTGTTAGACGCATAGTAAGTATTCAGCCTCCATTCACTGCAGAATTAACGTTGCTGCACACTACCCACCGCCAAAGGAATATATACATATAAGCCTCATTATTATTCAAAATTTCTATTATGTTATGATTTTATTTCATTACAACGCTATGATAATATTATGTGTTATGTAAAATAATATTGTAATTAATTAATAAAAGAAATTATATGCTTTGAAATGACACTAGTTTGCATGAAATTAAGATTTATATTTTTTTAATTTAATGTTTGTTTGTTATTTTATTACTCCGTCCGTCCCACCTAAGTGTTACGTTTTCCTTTTTAGGTTGTCCTAACACAAATATTACATTTCATTTTTAAAATAATTTTATTACTCACACAACTTTAAATAGTATATATTTCATTCACCATTTATACTATTTTTCAACTCTCCTTTCTAGGGAGTATTTTATTATATTTTTATGTTTTTTTTTCTCAAATTTGAGGCTTACGCCTCAAACTGCCTCGAGGCTTACGCATCGCCTCGACGTGACAAAATGCCTCATGTACACCTTCGTCTTTTACAACATTGGTTATATCCGAATATTTCATTTTGTAATTAATTTTGTTCAGTTTTTAAAAATCATTAATTATTAAATTATATTTGTTCATACATATATCTTCAATAATTTTCATGTACTAAAAATTAAAATTTATAATCGCAATATTTAAATGACAAAATCTTCAATAGTTTTCAAGTCCCAAAAGATGATAAAAATTGCATAATTTATCGAACCTTATAATTCTATATGCAGTAAACATATAAAAAAGGTTAAATAAAAACCGAGTATTATTATTTTTAATTTGCAACACAGCGTTTAAATTTTAAAACATAAGATAAAATATAACTAGAAAATAAAACCTTATATGATGAAATAATCATATTTAATAAAAATATATTATAATATAAATAATATAATTCAGTTTTTTGATTTGGTTTTGTCTAAATCCGAACCAAACCGAATTAAAATTTGGTTTTAAAAATAAAATCAAAATAATCAAACCAAAGTTACCAAATTTAATATTTTGCTTTGGTATTTAAGATTCGATTAATTTTGCTCCTACTTACAGTATAATTACTCATGAATAGTCACTTGATATGATTTACTATTTGGCAAATGGCAAGTGACCTTGTGTGTTTTGAATGAATAGCTCGCCATCAATCACTTCCATGGGTGACGAGAATCAAAGTAGCTCTAGATGTTGCTCGAGGACTATCCTACTTGCATGACAGAGAAATACCGATCATACATCGAGATTTGAAGACTCCCAATATATTTCTTGATTGGGTATGCATTGTTTTCTTGCTCTAGTTATAATTAATTGATGCAGTTTTCTGGACTTGCTTATTTAATGTTCTATATTTGATGTATATAGGAACTGAATGCCAAGCTCTCTAACTACTGCTATGGTACAGATGATCCTATTGGTGAAATGAGCTATGTATCAACTAATCAGATATTCGTCGACCACAGCTATACTGCACCTGAATACACCTCAAAAGGTTGTTCTTCATTAACATATAGTGTGTGTATGTAAATCAACGGTAGATTATACTTTGTGGCCCAAACTTTAGGAAGGTGTTCAGTTTGTGGCTTAAACTTTACAAAATGTTTAAAATAACCTCTACATTCGTGTGCTATTCAGTTTTTGTCCCAAATTTTATATAATGCTGAAATTGGTCTGAACTTTAAATTGTGATATGAATTCTAGCACTTGACCAAATATTCATTAAGTGATGTTTGACATGCACATATGATATGTAATATGCTAACATATGATATTTTATTTTTCATGCAAACATTAGAGATAATACGGATGCTTCGAACGTCCATTAATGAATATTTGGTCACATGCTAGAATTTATATCACAACTCAAAGTCCAAGTCAATTTCAGCATTATATAAAATTTTGGCCGAACACTAAATATTACCCAAAAGTAGAGGTAATTTTGAGCATTATATAAAGTTCGGGCCAAAAATTGAATATTGCCAAAAGTAGAGCTTATTTTAAGCATTATGTAAAGTTCGAGCCACAAATTTAACACTTCCCCAAAGTTCAGGCCAAATGCATAATTTTCCCTTTGACTCAATTGTTTGAACAATATTGCTATATACATACTTCATCATTCTAAACTCCTTGTCCTTGTCTTATACACAGGTCACCTAACTACAAAGTCTAACGTATATACCTTCGGAGCTGTTCTAACAGAACTTCTATCAGGTTTACCCGCCTTGAATCTAAACTGGGTAAAGCCATATTTGAGTAATAAGTCAAAATTGCTGCACATCATGGACTCGAGATTAGGAGGCCAATATTCTCATGATGCAGCATATAAAGCTGCGAAGCTTGCGTTGAAGTGCCTAAACCGAGATCCAAAGTCAAGACCTAAAATTGCTGATGTTGTGGTTTCACTACATCAGCTCCTCTGAGACTACTGACAAAAGGCGAACTCCGTGGCTTTGTGGAATTTCTGGTGATCGACACTCAACAGTCTGCCCCAATCTGGTATTTGAGCTCACTTGGAATAGACATGAACCTACAGGGTATGTAGTGTTTGGCAATTTACGTGCAGGTGGTATATCTCTTATCTAATAAACCCATATGTTGTTTCGTTTTGTCCACAAAAAATCTACTGGCCGCACCAAAGGGGAGCAGAGGTGGTTGTAGAGATGGTAACTACTGAGGCGTGGGAGGTAGTGTAACAATTTATCATTTAGTAGTGGAAGGGTGTATCAATGCATTATTATGTGTATCAATGCATTATTATGTGTGGGAGGTAGTGTAACAATTTATCATTTAGTAGTGGAAGGGTGTATCAATGCATTATTATGTGTATCAATGCATTATTATGTGCGTACATAATAATACATATGTATATATATATATATATATGTTCTCCCAGGAACAAGAACAAACCAGTTAGAGATAGAATCGAGATGATGCATGCATTCGTAATTAAAGAAGTTTTTCTTATTGTTGGTGCAATCGATGATTTTCTCGTGATAAAAAATGAACGTAACAATCAAGATAGATTAATCTTTTCAAAAAGATTTTCAAGGAATTTGTGAACCCATCTCTCAATACTAATCAATCCTTCAATCTACCTACCTATTCAGAACAGTAGATCTTTCAATCAAGATCTTCTTGCCTTCCCAGTCAAAACTCTCGAATCTGAACCTTTATGCATTAGTAATCTAATAGCCTACCTATCGCTATCGGGCGCCAAAAATATTAAAGACAATTTTCGCATGGGCTCATCATAATGATATGAAGAGAAGAAAAAATGTGATAAGAATGAATGTTGGAAAGCGGATAAGAAGAAAGTTACTGGTGCCCACTGTCGGTCAGGGAGCTGCAGCAGAACTCAAACACGCTCATCACATAATTAACGAAGCCGCTTATGGAGAGAGCGAGAATGGCTTATTAAAAAAATGAAACATAGTATACAATCCCCAACCCTACTTATCAAAATTAAACCACTAGACTATTCAAACTGATATGTATAATATCAAAGAGCAACAATGCAGTACAGGAAATATTCATATCGGTTTGAATACTCGAAAGTTCACCCAGGATCACTCAATGATTAATTTCATCATAGAGGTATACTACGACTAAATCAATGTCTTGAGACAAAATATGAAGAGGCCACCTCACCGAACAACTCCTAAGCCTAAACCAAAAGACACAGCTAATCATGCCAACAAAACAGCTTTATGCACTATTTTCCTATACTTGAGGGGTTTCTAGTATAACTTCACATCCTCATTACATATAACAGGGCATAAAATAAATGCATATGGAGCTTCATTTTCAATTCCACAAGAAGCAAAGCAGAGGTGATAATGGAAATCATCAACCAAATTTGTAAAACTAGCACTATCATCATGGCTGGCTAGCTATAAGTTATTACAGACAAACATATTTCTAGTTAATCTGAACCTACGTTTCTCATCAGACTACACAAAAAAACTTCAGAGTTGTTACAGAACATAGGCAGAAGTCGAATGATACATAGATCGATGTTTATAATATTCAAACCAGCAAAAACAAAGAAGCCGGCATAGCAGTTGCCATTCTCAGGGACTTGAGCACTGCAACAAAGCCTGCAAAATTATAATACGATTGGTTGATGTACAAATTTCAAGAAAATATGTCCATTTATACAATCTTTTTCATGTATTCAGCGCCATTGCAGCATAATTAATAGAAAGCAGATTTTCAAAGTAGATATTACTGACCATCAGTGTGTATATGCAAGGAGAAATTCAGATAATAATGTGAGGACAGACTTACATGAGACACTTCAGCCTCTCTAGCTATCATCTTCGAGAGCTCCTGCCTCCTTAACATCCACAGAGAAGGTATACTCTTGATCACAACCTAGATAAGAATCACACATGAAATACAGAGTGTACGTCTTCTTTCCAGGTTCTGTAGGAGCATCAAAGTCGAGTTTCACCCTTGACTTCCTCTGGAAAGTGACCCTTTTGATAGCAAGCAACTGATTGGTTTTGGTATCACCCACCACCAGCCACCATCCTTCTTCTTTCGATTTAGGAAATCTAGGGGCATCAACAGGTCCAACTTCTGTTCTTCCCTCAAGATCTCTTTCAAGGCTTACTTGTACATAAACTTTCTCCCCCCCAATCACATTCTCACTATTCAGTACATCGTAGGACAGATCGATGTTTGGGAAACGGTTACAAAACCGAGCGATTTCCATCAACTGCACATCAGAGATTTGCAATAGCTCGCGCCTTTCATCATCCTCCATTTCCAATAGATCAAAGATTGTCTCAATATTTTTCCCAGGATTTTCCTGGCACCTCTTTGCCAGTTCCTTGGTGAAGTAAGGAAGTTGAAGAAGCATTGAATCGCGCTCCCACATTCCTTGAGTTACCATCTGACTTATTTCCATGGCTAGGAGGGCGAGGCTGAGCCAGCCATTGCTCGAAATAACATCAACCATGGCCTGAAGAAGCCTGCTTGCATAGATAAGCACCTCCTGCTGGTCAGTGGACAAATCTCCACCAATTGTCTGCCGGGAGAAATGAGCTTGCAGTAAGGCATTTGCCTTCACATTTGGATCAGTGTACTTTGGATTCTCAAATGAGAAGCGCTGATGATGGATCAACTTTCTAATCAACTCATCTTCTCCAGGTCTTATCGGAAGATGCTCATACTCCGAAGCTGAAGCCAAGATTTCCAAGAGACCCTTCATCTTTGTTTTAGAAGTCAGAGAGGAACTAAAGCGCTCGATCGTTGTGTAACTGATATAGTAATAAGAAGCAATCAGGCCAAGATTTGCAGGAGCCAATAAATAGTCTTCCTCAACTTCAACACATTTACTCGCTTCAAGATCACTGATGGTACTCTCCACAATTTCAGATAGGTGGTCCGAGAGATGCCTGTGGCTGACTCCTTGAAGATTGTAATAGTTCGGGTTCTGAGTCAGCCTCCGATATATAAATGTCCAAGTGAGGTAATCCACGGCATCCTGCTTGTTTTGGATGACGCCAACCACCACCTCAGCATTTATGTTATCATGCAGATAATGATGCAAATGGCTTTCAACTGGGAAAGCTTCATAGAGGAACTTCTTATAATATTCTTTGCGTGGTGCATGACAGAGGATGACGCATTTTCCAGAATTATCAACAAGAGGTCGACTAGCATGGCCCATCATCTGCAGCAAATCGGTGACTGGATAATCACTATGAGCATTTTCTCTGCCATCATAGTACTGTGTTCCCATAACCACCACCAGATGAGCAGACAGTGGGACTCCCCAACACATAGAACTGCTCATCACACAGACTTGAATCCATCCCGTTTCAAACAAGGTCTTCACTATGTCCTGGTCCGTACTGCTTAAGCCTTCATGCAAATAACCTACACCGAACTGAATAGTCTCCTTCAACATAGGTTCCTTGATTTTGGCAACAAAGGGATCCAACCCTTCTGAAGACTGTAATAAGAACAAGGGTTTTTGTTCACTATCCACACTCGAATAAGTCATCAAGTCAACTGCAGTCATACGGGCATGCTTCCTGGTAGGAACAAATACAATGGCAGGCTTACCATTCTTAGCATGCTGCATAATTGCTGTGTACGTAGGTTTTGTCATGGCTTGCATCCTTGCTTCAAAATTAGCAATGTCAACGCCCTGGATGTGAATTTCCAAAGGCACGGGCCTAACACCAGGAGGGAAATTGAAAAGACCATGGGATGTGGCGCCAATCCATTCTCCTAAATCCTTGGCATTTGCAAGAGAACTTGACAGAGCAACAATACGAATCTTGTTCTCCAGCTGACTAGCAATGTACCGCATCCGAGAGACAATTACCTCCAGAATCGGACCACCTTGGCCCCCAATCAAATGAAGTTCATCAACAATAAAAACACTAACCTGTTGACAATGCTTCCTTTGTTTCCATCGGCGAGACAAAGCATCCCATTTCTCAGGAGTGCTAATGATTATTTGACCTTTCTCGAGAAGTTTCAAGTCTGTCGCAGTTTCCCCTGTTAACTCAACAACTCTAATTCCTAAGCCCTCCCCAAATTTAATCTTCCAGTCGTGATACCTTTCCTTTGCTAGAGCTTCAATGGGAGCAATATAGACTGCCCGCATGGTACTTTCAGGTCCCTTTTGATGATTTCTCAAAATAGCAAACTCAGCGCATATGGTCTTCCCACTACCAGTCGGTGCAGCAACCAAGACATTATCATCTGAGTTATACAAGACAGTGAATACCTGGGTCTGAACAGGATTGAAATGCTTGAATTGTTGATAAAGGGATTCATAAGCTGGATTCCTCAAGGCGGTAACAGGTAGAGGCTGCAAATCAAGCAACTCAGTAGGAGGAGGATACTTCTCTGGCAAAATGAGGTGCCTGAAAGACACGGGCAGAACAGTCTGGGACCCTAGCCACCTATCAGACACGACATTGATGAAATACTGAGGAGGTAGTGGTTCGTATATTGGAACAGTGAAATTTAGCGTGTGATCCTCATCTATATACTGTTTCTTCAACATAAAATATTCATGATGAAGAATTTGTTCCCCATCATTATCCTCAACAATGATCCAGAAAGGCTCCACATAGCCATGGATCTTGTCATCCCACTGGAAATCTGGCGTAATTGTGAGTTCAACCTTCAGAACAGAGCGAGTAATGGGCTGAACATGTGCAACAAGGTTGAGTTTTGGGAACTGATGAATACATCTGTGAAGTGGTTTTCCCATTTTAGGGAAACGGATAAATTCTCCAATCTCCTGAGAATTAAGATCATAATATCTTTCCCAGGCCATATCTTTCTTTTCCAGCTTCATCAAGATTTCATTTGGAATACCATGAAATTGGCGAAGTGGTGTCTGCACACTCCACATCCTCTTGCCTATCATTTTACACAGTTTCAGAGCCTTCTCTGCCAATTGTGCCCAGCCTCTCTTAACAACTATCTCGAATAGGGCTCGCATTAGACGTCCAGCACTCTGAAAAAATAATTAATGGTTATTTAGATATAGTTGCTGCAGTGGCACTAGAATAGCATTCAACTTCACAATATATGGCAGGTAAAACAGAAAAGAAGCATACCTGGGTGATATATACCATATCAGATGTCAATGATAGCCCTTCAAGCTTCAACTGTGAGATATAAGCTTGAAGAAGCACATTTATTTTGGCACTAGGTTCCTCGATACCCTCTTTGATTGGTATGGGGACACGTTCTAGAAGCTTGGCTAGCTCCATCTTCTCATCTTGTCTAACAGAGACATACTTAAACTCTTCACTAAGGGAGAAGAGACGACAAAGCTCTATGTCACCCATTGTTGGCTTCAAATGCTCGTTGTATGTTGAAATAGTCCCATGGGTTATATAGTAATAGCTAGCAATGCGACCCAAGTCTGTTACCTGGAAATATCCACTTTTCCTATCATACTTCACCAGATTATTCTTGTCCAGTATCGTTGCTGCTGAATGAATCTGAAAAGTTGGAGACATTAGTAACAGGTAACAATAATCCATTTCAAAGCCATTAATAATGAAACATTATCATTTTATTCTTTGATCTACAGTGGAGGTGTTGGGCAGTCTAAAGACCTGTATTAAAACACCAAACCACAGCCAATTGGCATGTGCATTTAAAGACCCCATATTTGCTAGAGCTTAAAGATGATTCAGCATTTATGCATAGAATATATGATCTGGCCCAATAGTGACTACAGTACAGACATGTCACTGATTCTTTAACACAGAGTCGTAGCCTCCAGTGCATGACAAAATTTAGACATGTGCATACAGATCATACCCTATCCTAATTTAAGCACCATATTCATCAAGTACAACTCTAATTTAAAGAACCAGAAGTGCAAGGCCACACCCTCTTGCCTACCATCCCTTGAAAGGAACAATAGAAAAAGCAAAAACGAATAAGAAATATAGCTACTTAAATAATATTTATGCTACGTCTTTTTCTTCTTCTGTCAAAGTTTATACTTGATACACACATGCAAAAATGAGGTTTAGAAACAAATAAGCAGGCTATTAAATCTTACCAGGTCAGCTCTTCTTTCCTCCAAGGTTTCATCTGTCTTCAGAACATCAGGTGCCAAACCATAAAGGGTAGGATTACGCACCATTCGCACAAAAAGATAAGTGTATGAGAGCCACTTGCATGCTTCTCTCGCATTCTGTACACTTCCAAGAACAATCTCTGCATTCAACTGATCAGCCAATTTTGAAATAAACTGGCTTTCAATAGGCAGCTGTTGATTCATCAGAGACAGGTAATATTGCAGCTCACTATGCCCTGTTATAATTATTCCTTCACCATAAGTGTCATATTGAGGCCTTCCAGCACGGCCAAGCATCTGCATGACATCTAGAGGACTCAACTCAGTCCATGCTCCTTTTTCAGGATTGTAGATTTGAGTACCTTTGATAATAACAGTATGGGCAGGCAAATTGACACCCCAGGCTAGTGTCGCGGTAGAGACCAAGACTTGCACATGCCCATCTGCAAAAAGCTCTTCTACAATTTGGCGATCAGCTCTAACCATCCCAGCATTATGGATCGCGAAACCATATGGCAATAGGTCCTTAAGATCACTGCTCTTAACCAGCTCTGTATGAGACTGGAGAATTTCACGACTTGCACTATCTTCCTTCAAGAATTTACTGAGAGTATCATTAGCTAGGGCTGTATCACGGATTGCTTTAGCAGTTTTTGTAGTTTCCTTCCTTGAGTGCACAAAGATCAACACTTGATGTTTTCCAGCAACGCTGATCACCTTCTCATAGCAAACATCATTCATCAATTGAAATCTCTGTAATGGCTTCTTCACTGTAATCCCGACATACTGCTGAGCTAGAGGAACAGGCCTGTAGCTATTATCAAAGTGGAACAGCCCCTTGTCTAGTTTAACTCGTAGAAATACCGCAACATCTTCATAATTCGGAAGTGTAGCAGATAACCCGACAAGCCGAATGTGCTCTTTTGTAGTTTCAATTTGACGAACTGTTCTTGCAATTATACTTTCGAGCACTGGACCTCTATTATCATGCAGAAGATGGATCTCATCAATAATGAGGAGTTTTACAAGCTGTGTATAAGTACGATCACCCGATTTCCTGGTAATAATATCCCACTTCTCAGGGGTTGTCACTATAATTTGTGTTTCTTCAATTTGTTGACGTGTCAGTGACTGATCTCCACTTAATTCTCTAACTTTGACACCATATGGCTCTAGACGGTTAGAAAGGTTGCCTACAACCTCAGCCACCAGAGCCTTCATCGGTGCAACATAAACAATCTTATAGTTGCTATGATTAATAGACCCATCATCATTCCTATTTAAACCAATCTGTTGAAGAATGGTGAGCATAGCAACATTTGTTTTCCCAGCCCCAGTAGGAGCACATAACAGGATGTTTTCTGGTGTGAATAGTGCAGAATCATAAACCCTACTCTGGACCCTGTTCAACTGGCTCATTCCTCTGAAAGCTGGTTGTGCCCAATCAGGTAAGTCAGATATCTTCACAAGTTTTTCATTATCAGCCAAGGGCTTGGGCTTCAAAGCAGGCACATGAACTTCTTCATAACCCTTCTTATGGTTTCTAAAAGAACCCACTGGAAGTTCACATTTTTTATTCGCCATCAGCAGGCCACCTTGGTGGAAAGCAAGGTTGTCAAGGTCAAGAAGCTGCCGCTGTCCCTTTAACCAGCCACCATCGGCATCTCTATCAACCAGATCCCGATGCTGACGTCCACCATCTCCTCCAGTTTCGTCCTTGAGTCGACGAGCCTCCTCCCTAATGCTTTTCTCCAAGTTCTTTTGCCTCTCCTTGGCAGTCGCTCTAGTGGCATGCAACTGCTCCAGGATGGCAGCAAGATCAGGACCTAATGCCATCATTTCATCTTCTATCTCCTTTCTCTTCTCCTGGTCTTCTGCCCTTGCCAGACGGGTACACCAAACTACTTTCAACCGGTTTCGCAGTAAAAATTTGATAAGACTAAACTTATCAAACTGTAGATGCACCAACAGCTTGGTCTCAACTTCCCGATCATCACCTTCTGCAAGGATTTTAAGAACCTCTTCAGCAAGTTTCTGACTCTGTTGCGGATCGATATTCTGGTCATAAGCCTGTGAGATCTTCCTCTGAAGCCAATATGCATCAATGTCCTGCACGTTCAATGTCATTCCCTCCATAGCTTCTTGTTCCTCATCGTCATCAATCCCACCCATCTGCATGGCCCCAGAACCACCTACTTCAGTTAGGTCGTCATCATCCTCCTCATCATCAGGTACCATATCTAGGTCACTCTCCTCCTCCTCCTCCTCGTTCTCCTCAAACTCAACGGCAACACCAACATCGTCGTCGAGGCCATCATCTCCATTAACAGCAGTATCACCAGCATCGCCGGCATCATGATAATCATTAATCAATTTCCCAATGTTAACTAGCTGATCAAAAATAATAGCAGATATAGGGTTCAGCAACTTCTCAATCTCTTTTTTCTTCTCAGGGTTCTTTATGGTCTCATTCTTGAGAACAGCCAAGATCTCATCAGCAGCACCACTGACAATGTTTAAGGGCTGTCCACCAAGTTGTTGCTGAATAAGACTTAGCATGGCTTCATAAGCAGCTCTTGTTTCCTTAGTCTTGGGCTGGTAAACACCTTCGTCTGAGGAGCTGAGGACACTCTCCTCTTGAAGACGCCTCTTCTTGCTCCTCGGAGGAGCAGTATCAAAAGCGGGCTCGCGTTCCTTCTTCTTCTTAGATTTTTTAAGCTTCTCCTCCAACTCAGGAGGTTTATCTCTGTAAGCCCTATCACCAAAGGATTTCGGGTCAATCTTACCCCACAATGACTCTGGCTCCCCCGTTGGCTCATGTGTGTCACGAGGGCGAGAGTCCGTGGTAAGTACAAGACTTGAGTTTGCTCTGTACTCATACTGCTTGAATCTGGCATGAGCTTCGGCACCACCACCTGGATGAGCCATCTTGCCCTGTCAACAGCTAACAATATTCCCTATATCACAACAAGAGAAACATCCAATCAATTAAGAAGTTGTAAAAGCAATTTCAGTAGAAAAACCTAAAAAAATCTAACATGCAGAAACTTAGAAGGAGAATTGAACATGCAATAAGAAAATATTGGAGTCGATTAAAAACTGAAACAAAAACTAAGAAATTAGAAACAGGTAGGAAATTAACTATGAGAAACCAATGACTACAGAGCTCCGACGAGTTCCTCACCGAGAAATCCCCCTTGCTGAGAGTCGAAGAACAAAGTGATTTAGGAGGAATTGTAAATCTTAGGGAAAACAATTAGAATCTAAACATGCAGACTTAAAATTTCAAAATAAGAACATGTTGAAACAGAAATGAAATAAGGAAAAATTTAGGGCTTTACCAAAACTAGCCAGAAATTAGAAAGGGAGGGCGGGGGGAAGTACCTGGAAGAGGGGCGACGACTGCTGCTTCTACTGGGAGTCGACGAACTCCCCGTTGAGGAAGAAATCGAAGCGAGAACAGAGAGGCGATCAAGGAGAGGAAAGAGAAATGGAGAAGGAACAGAGAATGGAGGGAGGCAACGAGAGCAGAGAGATGAGAGAGTTGAGAAGGAAAGAAAGAGAGTGTCTGTGAATGAGAGGCGGGGGAGAAAGGGAGGAGTCGGGTAGATGAACTAGGGATTAATCGAATGGGCTGAAGGGAAAAATTCGAATGGGCCAGATTGATACAACAAATGGGCCAACAAATTTAATTCTTAATGGGCTGAGACATAATAATAGAATTGGGCCCAACATAGGAATAAAATTTGGGCCAAATAAATAAACGGGCTGGGGCTCTGAAAAATAGAAATCTAATCGGACTGTAAAACATTTTGACGAACCTAATATTTTGTTTCACGACTTGGGCCTCGATAAAATAAAATAGAACAAACTAAGATTTAATTTCTTAAGAATTTACTTGAAATATTAAATCTTAGGATTTAGAGACAATTAGTTGGGTAAGTTTTATCGATCGAGTCAAACCAAACTATAGATAAGAAATGAGAGTTGTAGCTGAATTCCGATAAATTCTTAATCGATAATTAAATTATTTCGAGTAAGTCATCTCGACAAATTTTAGTACTTTAATTAGAATTAATTAGATAGAATGACTTAGAGAATATTATAAAAAAAATTCGGTAATTAGATTTATTATTGGAACTCTTTAATAATAAAGTTGGATTAATTACTAAGAACTCGATTTTTTTTTAAAAAATTGAGTAGTAATTTGAATAATTCATGAAATAATAGCATATTATTTCATCTCGATTAGAAAAGACAAATTAATACTCACAAAGAGTATTTTCCTCTTAATTACGATTAAGGTTCAGCGAAAGGGAATTCCAGTCGATCTGCACCAGCTTTTCGTTAGACGAAGAAGCATATCAGGTAGGCTTTCTTTTACCAATCAAAATCGTATGCGTTGTACCAAATTAATTTTCGTCTTAGAAATGTTTTGGAATTTAAAATGTTATGAAGTATTGCATTGTCGAAAATATTTATATTTTGGTATGATGCGTATCTGTTGAACAGTTAATCGATTTCGGGCCTTTAAAGATTTATATCTTTAAGGTTAGTGTACGCCAGGGACCGTGAGTCATCTTAACAGGTTGGCCGGTTCAGTGTTCGCGGAAAGTGGCCACTTTCCCGACACCCAGAATTACAGATATGTATGATTACTCCAGAACTTAGACTGCGCAGTCGAACTTTTAAGATCACAAGAATTTTAGTGAACATAGGTTCTTTAGTGAAAAAATCCCTATGTTGCACTGTGTACGACAATTGCAAATATATTAGTACGAATGTAATTTCGGCACGTGTTTACTGAGTACTTTTGTACTCACCCCTGCATATATTTATAAATGTGCAGGTTAAGTCGTGATGACGAAGTGGAAGGCTCAGCGGTGGTTTTGTCAAACTCTTAAAGTTTACTCTCGGTGATTTATATGTCGTCATACATGTAAATCTAGATATTGATCCAGTTTCCGCTGCCAGACTTTATTCAAACTTTAAGAACTTAACTGTTATCTCATTCGTGTCGAACCATGTATTTCAGACTTGTGCTCGTTTTTCATGATTCTAGATGTTGTTATAATCACTTATTCTGAGACGTTTTCCCGATTCTCATTCAAGTAAACGCTTTTGTTTCGTTTCATTATCCGTATTTTCCCTTTAAGTCACGTTTTCCTCGATTCTTACTTAGAGAAGTGAAATGGGGACGTGACAGACGATGATTCTTTATTTATTTTTTATGTTAGAAAAGCGTTGTTGCAAGTTTATGTAACTTTTAACTTTTGCTTTATCATATCAGTAGGTTACATATTTTTTATATTATAATAGAATGGACTGAGCATTCATTATTAATATTTAAATGTATTTTCGACGTATGTGTATTCTATGATTTTGGAAATGTGCATATTTTCATCACTATATCGTATTTGTTAATGTCTCACTGCTTCTTAAATTTTTTTTATACTAGTTTAGAGATAAGTCGCTTTCGATTTTAATTATTTAATACTTATAAATTTTTCATTTGATAATTATGTTAAAAGTAAAAAATAACTATCTAAGTTCAAACCATTTAAATTTCTTTATCAAAATATAAAATTGCATATTTAATTTCATAAACTCACCTATTGGTGTCGCCCTAGTCGTAGAGCATTCACCGTTCTCGTGAGTATATGGTTTAGGGTTAGAAGAAAGAATGTGAAGTGAAGAGGAACCAGAGAGGGAAGAGATTAAATAAATGGTATGAGGCTGACCCATGATTCTTTATTTATTTTTTATTTTAGAAAAGCGTTGTTGCAAGTTTATGTTATAAGCTCTTTTAAAAACCTTATAAAAAAATTAAGTGTTTAACATTTTAAACTTTTCGTATGTAATTTTGTTGGGCTAAATATAATAATAATAATATAATATTGTATGGTTATTTATATAATTTTGTTGCAACTTATAAGTTCATGGAGAAATAACTTGGGGTAGAATTCCTTATTTTCTGAACAACTTATAACATTCAAAAACTTATTTTTATAATTTATAAGCTCCCAAATAGTTTAATTTGTCAAACACTTTCAATAAACTTATAAGATTATAAACAACTTATAAACTGTTTTAAGAAGCTTATAAATTCAACCAAATAACCCCTTAGTTTAAATATGTAAATGTATTTAGCCTTTAGAAAAAGACTATTTTTTTCTAATAAAAATAAATTTGGGTCGCTTGTTTTTAGGTTTCTCTAATAAATACTTCTTTCATCCCACTAAACTTGACACCTTTATTTTCAGTACAATTATTAAGGAGAGTGTATAAAGTAGTGTAAAATGTATTAAAGTAGTAGGGTTCACATTTTTTAAGAGATAATTTTAACTATTTTTGGAATGATCCATACTTAGTGGACGTCCCAATAAAAAAAAAAGTGTCAAAATTAATGCTGCGGAAGAAGTAATAAATGAAGTAAAATGTGAAGCGGAAATTATATTTTTCTTCCCAAGCATATCCTTAAATCCTCAACTCTTCCACATCCATCGATTTCCAGTGAACACAATTTTTATTATGATTGTTATTGTTCTTCATTAAACTCATTCATTCCTTCTCACTTTATTACTCTCACTTTCTACCATTACTTTCTATAGACCAATTTTTAGCATTCTCTGTTTCGCATATGCAATTCACAACGTAACTCATTTTCACAACATTTATATTTTATCAATGACGTCAACAAACAATAAAATTGTTTTTTTTCTCTTCATTCATTGTATATTATATATAAACTATTTATATATTAAAAATAAATCAATTATAATATAATAATTATTTTAAAATTATAATTTATGATTATAATACTAAACTATTTCATTAATTTAAAATAAATAACAAATTTATTAATTCAATAACACACGTATAAAATTAATATATATAATTGAAACGAAATAAATTAACTTACAAATAGATGCATTAAATTGATTGTGCATCAAAATATATGAAATAAAATACCTAAGAGATAAAATAAAGGGAAAAATAACATATCTGCCCCTAGGGTAGATGCCCTTATGGTGGATAACCCCTTATGATCTGATTTTGTTCAAATGAGCCTTTGAAGTCGATAAATTGCTGCAACTTAACCCTCTCTTCTAACGGTCGTTTAACATCGTTAAGTAACTTAATTTTTTATTTCAGCAACTTATGAGATTTCTCTTGGTCTGGATCGGTCAACTATTTCAAAAAGATTGAGTTATTCGGTCTTAGCGGGTCAGTCTGGATCGATTTACGTTCGACCCTATGCCCACCCCTAGTTCATGTGCAAGGTGCTTTGAAGTTACGATTTCCAGCTAATCGGAAAAATCAGGAGAATCAAGTCAGAGATTGAATTATTACAGCAAGAATCGTATTTGATAATTTTGGGGATAATCTTAGTGTGTGGAATTTTTTGCCCCCAATTACATTTTTAAAAAATTATGCGATTCACTCCCAAAACTTTTGGGGTTTTCAAATATGATAGTGTACTAATTGAAACAATGGTTTTAGGTGCGAACCTTCTTAAATAAAAGCGGACTTAATGGTTATAGTCTCATTTCAACCAAACATAAAGTAATGGAGTAAAGTCTAGTTAACTTTCATTACTAAGCTTTTTGAGGGCTACCAAAGAGCCCCTTATACTTCAATATATTCTAATATTGATATGATATCCGTATACGGTTATTTTATTGTTATGTTGTTTAGTGTTGACAAATAGTTTTGATTGGATTGTTCTGTTAATTTAATAATATCTAATTTATTAAGGTAAATTTTGAATCTTGCCTATTAAGTAATGAACATGAATTTATCAATTTTGAACAAAATAAAACTCTACGAAGGGATGTTCATTACATTTATTATGTAAGATTTTTTTTATTAATTCAAAATAAAAATAACAAAAATGTATTTTACTCTCATCGTCCATCAATTGTTGTTAATATTTTTCATCTTGGTCTGTCGGCAATGTTGTTAGCACTTGAAATTTGTCATTTATAAGAAGTGGATTCACCTCATTCAACATACATAGGGCCGGTCATGTGTGTCACGGGGCCCTACGCAAAAAATTAAAAATACATGCCCTATATAAATGAATATGATTGAAGATGTTCAATAATATTATTTTGTTCAAAATTTCTTCACGTGATTCTTTTTTTTTTTGCTCATAAATTTAAAATATTTATCAATATCTACAACTTAAATGACTTACTCTTCATTTGTTTTTTTTTTCAGAATACCTTATCATCCTTAGTTTTTTTCATTTGGAGTACTAAATATATACATATAAAGCATTTTGTATCCAATAAAATTATATTTATCTATTAACTATTATTGTATTACAATAAAAATAAATTTGAGATAAAATTGGGGTGTATTTCAACCTTTTCAGATCAATAATAAAAAAAAAATTTATTTTTAACAATTTCATTATAGTATAGATATAATATTTAAAAAAATGGGGCCCTAAGCGACCGCATGCTTCGCCTACCCTCAGATTCGGGCCTGAATATACACAATTCAATCAAAAATAATAAATTATATGGAACCCAAACTTACTCAATACACACTTCAATTAAAAATAATCAGTGAAACTCAAATTTTACTTACTACACTTTCTCACACAAAATCAAAGCACTATATTAAAACTTGTATCTGATCAAACTATTAACAACACTTGTAAACAGAGAGAGTAAGTATTGTCTTCCATAAATCTATAATGTAATTAGTTGTGGAACATATAATTTTGATAGTTTATACTACTTATTTTCTAAAAGGAATTTGACAACCACTTATAAATTACTCCCCTCAATCCATTATTATTGACAACTTTTTTATAATTGGGTTGTCCTATTACCGTTGGTCACTTACCTAAAATAATATAAAATAATATTTTAACATTTGGTGGATCCACCCAATTTACAACATAAACATAGAATTCTTATTTTCTATGTGCTAAAAAGAAAATGTCCAAAAATAATGAGAATGGATTACTTAATAAATATGTATTGAATGTAAGCAAAATATATGATCATCTGCTTATGACAGACACAACTTAATGTGATCGTGAGTGATATTTCATGTCATATAGATAAATAATAAATTGATTATAAAAGCTTATTAATTCTTACTACCCAACTAAATTTATTAATTATGGTATAATTTAATATTTATTGAATATAAAAAAACAAAAATTATAATAACTCATATGCTTATGTAGCATTACATTACATTGTTACATCAATCGCGAACACGTTAAGTTGTGTTTGTCACGGGCGGCATAACAGTTCTATATATGTAAATTTAAACTAGAATCTAAATGATACTTCTACAATATTCAAGAAGTGTTACGAAACTAGTTGATTCTCTTTCGCCTATCGATCAACTGACTTTAAGAAACCTTCGCATTTACTAATGAGATCTCAAGTCTCCAAGTGAGCCCTCTTGGCCACCTATGACCTTGACTTTTTAGAAAACCATGATTCTGTGTTGTAGGACTTGATGCTTGACAGTCACCGATTTTGAGTGTTTTCTTGAATAGTCGGCCTAATTGTCAAATAGGCCAGTTAACTAAGCATTCCTTGATTGCAATACATAGTTGAATGATAACACTCATTTTGCATGCTTTTATTGAAGTGATTGATATCATCTCGTATCACTTTTTATAGTTTTACGCGTCGTATTTCATTTATTTTAGCATTTTGTGTTCCTTTTACATTTTTTCGTATTTCATATCTTTTATAGGTTTTGGTGGTAGAAATGAGTTGATTGGAAGCCTAAAGATGTAACCAAAGTGCAACGATGCATTTCGGGCCAAGATTTGGATCAAGAGTCAAAGCCCAAGTGCACGGGACCCGAGAAACTAAGTTCACGCCAAAGGACAACACGTTTGATGATCTAGGGCTTCGGTCGCCGAACTCAAGCACAGAAGAACGGTGACCCGCGCCGGGATTTTTAGGGTTTGTATACCTCAAAGAATGCTTTATGCTTAGACGATGTATCAGACTTGTTTTCAATTGCACTTTAAGGAGAATAAATGTTTCTACCATTGGTTTGTTATTTATTATTGTTATATATTAAATTGCAAACAAGTCCATTTATTACAATTGTAGACTGTGTGGTAGATCGATGATCACAGAAGGTAACACAGTCGGCTCCTTTGTAATATAAAGTCACAATCTAGTCGGTAAAGGCTACGATATCATTTGATGCGAGAGCTGACCTTAGCCCGCAGAATGATGTCGGTATGTATAAGCGAATACACATGCTTTGCGTATACAGATTGAGAGATTTTACAATGAGATAAGTTCTAATGTGCTGATACTTAGAACGAGGTCTCGTGAATTAATTTATTTCTTAATCTGTGACGATGACATTAGTATAGATGATTGATTATACATTGTTTTGATTCATCTACGCTTGCGAGTTTTTCGTAACTCTAAATAGTGATGTCTTGGTCGGTAGTGATTGGCTTAGCCAGAAGTACTCGACTGTCAGTCGTGCTGAATTGCATCTCGGTGACACGAGTTGATTAAATCCACGTGAGGAGTTCAGAAAGGTTTATTGCATAAGAAACCCGGCCGATTGAGAATTTATTCCATATATAATAATAAAGGTCTTAACCGGATAACTCACGAATAAATATATTAATTAAATGTGAGTTGTCAGCAAACTCAAATAATTAAGGGATTTAGAAAATCTTAAACACGGGAAATAATTAATGACAAAAGGGTTACGTCCGTAATTCGAATGAATCAAGATGAGTTCAATATTTATCTTATAATGGAGTCGATAAATATTTATAATAGAACTGCACTTTATTGCGTTTACATGAAGTAATTAATTGGAGGACTAATTAATTTAAATTAATTAATTTAAGTCTAAAGGTGGGCCAAGTAATTAATTAAATTCAATCGGGCCCAAATGAGACTTGAAAATTAATTTAATTAAATTATGGATTTGTCCAAGCCCATATTAATTTTTAATATAATTCAAATTTGAATTTGAATTATAGTTGTAATTGCAAGAGATAAAGGTGAGGATATGGTTCTATTATTTGGGATATAATTCATTTTCTTTAGAAGCTTTTTTCTAGCCCACAATGTCTATAAATAGAGATCAAGTGTTGGCTGATTTTTTCACTCCTCCTACACCTAGGAATAGGCCAAACAGAGAGATAAATTCTCTCATATTTTCGAAATTTTAAGAAGCATTCAAACGCTTTAATTTTTGTTCTTGTATCTCCTAAATTACTAGATAGATTCACCCACACAATATTCTAGTAAGTAGACCGGAAATAGGATAGAAGTTCCTAGGGTTGGATTTAAGGAGATCTAGAAGGAGATTCAAACGGTGTGGATTGAGGTTCGATAGCTAACGATGCAAATTGTTTCTCCACAAGCGGAGGATTTGCTTAGAATAAGGTATAAAGTTTATTTTTTTGCATTTATATTCTCCTATGTGATTAAGAATTAATTATTCATATGATTAGTTAAACCTGTGGATCCTGCGGTTTCGTGAGCCCCTCATACGGGTTCCATCAGGGATCGCCATGGAATTACCGCAAGATCGGCGATCCGAGCGGCGATTGCCGATCCGGGGAAGAATTAGGCGTGACTTTGGCGATCCCAACCGGCGATCGCCGAAGTTGTGCGAGTTTCTTATTTTTCTGTTATTTTCACAGAATTTCAATTCCTATCTCTTATTCACGCCTCATACACTATACAAGGGCTTCATTATAGAGCCATAGACTGCTTCTTACACATTCCATACTTTTGTTTTCACATAGTTTAAAATTCTAGATTAGTTTTCTACATCCCGGAGAAGAGGTTGCGATCAAGGATTGACAACCTGAAGATCAAGAGTTCTACAAATGGGTTTTTCATGTTCTCTTATTTCTCTTTAATTTTTAGTTTCATTATGTGTGGCTAAACGCCTTGAAACTAGGGATTTTGTAAGACCTATTTTGATTAATGAATTCGTATTAATTCCTAATTTTCCTTCATATGCTTGTTTGTGATTTATGATTTTAATTCTCATGCTTTGATAATTGGCCTCTATTATTGCATGCAAGTTATGATTTTGATGTCTTATCCGGAATTGAATTCATAGCCGATCCCATAGATCACAATACATGTTTCCCCTTGAGACCTACCGGGGATAGGAGAACTGTAGGAGGATATTCTTTGTGTATTTTTTGTAACTGATTTAATTCTCTTGAGACTTAGTGGAGGTAGGGATTAAATTAGCCCACTATCATACATTGCTCTATCCGAGAGTATGTGATTATTTATGCAAACCTTCACATGCATTAGGATTAAATATGATAATTAGATTTAATTATTGAATTCTGTTGGGAACCCCATAAATTTATTTGTTTTGATGATGTTCCTCGAAACTACATGTTTAAATGTTAAAAGCTAATTGTCATTGTCATCTATTAAGGATTATCTTGTGTAAAAGAAGCAGATCGTTTTGTTAAAAGTAAATAACGATCTGTCTTATTCTTGTGTTAGATATCCTGGACACAATGATAGTTATTATTGCAAGTGTTTACTCCCTCATGTAAGACAGCTCGTTAAACAGAGAGCAGATCGTTTTCAAAGTAATTAACGATCTGCTTCTCATAAATTACAGCGAGCTGTCATACCAACTTGCTTGCCTTAGTTTTACTTCTAGATTATGTTTTATCAGATCACAAATGTAAAAGTTGTTCTGAATTTTCAAAACAACTATAACGATCTGCTTTTCTAGAATAGGCTATTTGATTGGGTCAAGATTAAAGCAGCTCGCTGTAAAGAAGTTGGAGCCCGCTGCTCTAGAAAACAACAAGATCGTTTGGATTATGCAGCTCGTTCAAACTTCAATCTGCTGTCATCCAATAAACAGATCGTTCTCCCTAAAAACGATCTGATCATCTTTTCCTCTCAAAACAACAGATCGTTTATGGAATATACGATCTGGGCACAAGAATTCAAGATGGAGGTTCAGCTCGTTCAAACAGCTTGCTGTCATATTCTTCAAAACTCAAGCTGCTCCTCACAATAACTACGGTGGACTGCCGACATACCTAAATGTGTCACAAGTCAACCACACAGTGTATTGTCACATCAAAAGCATACTTTAAGGAATAAAGTACTAGGATATCAAAATTCCTGTACTGCGTATCTTTCCCAGTATGGCAATACCTTGTGAAATCATATGAAAGGTGGTAACAACTCGCATTTGGCAGCGCGTGACTCAACAACCCTGCCATGCATTTAATGCAGCCATTAATGCATTGAAAAAGAAGGTCATCTTCCCCAACGGATAGTTTCTTCATTGAGGCTATAAATACCACTTTCATCTCCAGAAATGAGGACGAGAATTCAAGCGAAAAACTGCCATTACTCTACTCAAATTACTTCAAGCTTTCAACGTTCAAAGCACTCCAAAAATCAAGAATTCTCTTGAGTGTTTACAGTTCTTGAAGTTATTGTTTTCTGGAAATTTGTTTGTTTCAAAACCCAAAGTTAGGATCTAGTTTTGATCCAGTTATATTCCTAGATTGTAGTTCTCAATCTTAGGAAGAAGAAGTGTAATCACAAGTATTTATCTAGTTGTGATAAAGCTTGTGGCTCGTACTCAACGAGTAAAAAGAAAGGAGACTTTAGTTGATTTCGATCTAGTTTTGATCGAGCCGTGGACGTAGGGAGGTTTATCCCGAACCACGTTAACTCTTGTGTTCTTTACTTTCTGTTTTACTTCTCCATCATCTTCTTCATACTCATACATATAAATCTGGGTTGTTAACTACTTCAAGAAAGAAAACGTTTTCATCTTAAAAAGAGCATTAACCACCAACTTCCGCACACAACTTTAATCAAGTATAAATCTGAGTTTGTGTCTCCTGATTATTGTTATTCACTTATAAGGTATTATTTGAGTGAGACTTAATCTTCCTAATAAGAAGATTGACCTTACTACTTCAAGCTATCTTAAGTTATTAAGAGTGCTTAACCCTTATACTTAAACCTTGAACAAGAAAACCTAAAAAGTTTGAATTGGTGTATTCCCCCCCCCCCATACACCAATCTAGCTCTTTCGGGACCAACAAATTCGTTAATTGATTTAGTGTCGATACATTATTCCTGAAATATTCTCTTTATTATTTTTGTATTATTATGTTTATTATTGATTCGATCCCACTCATATTATTGTTTGTGTAGATAATTATTAAATCTCTAAAAGAATTATTCAGTGTGTTTTCATTTATCAGTCCTCGTGGATACAATACTCTACTTGCTCTATTCTACACCTATTTGTGTGTTTAAAATAGTATGATCAATTTTTGGCTCCGTTGCCGGGGACTCTGTAGATAACTACATTACTCTATTCTTCACTATAGACTGTGGCATGCAATACTTCATACCATTGAACTTGGAGATCGAGCGAACAAACAAGAGGGATAGACGAGAAAGGAGGAAAAGAATTATGTCAGAGCTAAATCAGAATAATAATTCGAACCAAAACGACGAGATGGATGAAATGCAAGCTCAACAGGAGTTCTTGCAACATCAACTAGAGGATAATGCACGTCGAGCTAATGCACCACAACAGATGTCACTCAATCACATGTATCATCCACCTACTGAACAGTTTCAAGGAGGAGGATGGTGATCGAGCATCAATGCTAACAATTTTGAGCTCCAGCCGGTTCTCATCAGTATTGTACAGGCAGATCAGTTTGGTGGGAGAGTTACAGAGGATCCAAATGCTCATCTGGAGACATTCCTTGACATATGCAACACCATTTTGGGTACCTTCAGATACGATCAGGATGAGGATGTTTGGTTTCTCTCTGCGGAATTAGGCAAGAGTTTGGTTCAAAAGCTTGGACCGGACGACCATCAATTCGTGGGAATCTTTGTGCAAGAAATTTCTCGCCAAATATTTCCCACCTTCGAAGGCACAAAAGATAATAGCCGACATCTCACACTTCTCCCATCATGGGGATGAGTCACTGTTGAGGTGTGGGAGCGATTCATAGGTCTCCTATGCAAATGTCCGCAACACGTATTTTCCATGGAGCAGCAAATCACTCAGTTCTACAGTGGTTTAACTCTGTACAGGAAGAGCATTGTTGACGCATCCGCAAGCGGATTTCTATTGAACAGGATAATTTTAGAGGCTATAAGAGTCATTGAGGAGATGACAACAAACAGCTATCAGTGGTCGATGGAGCGACAACCGATCAAAAATGTTGCAACTGCAGATGTGGAGACCAAGTATGATGATCTGATGGAGCAGTTCACACTTCTGAAAAGGAGTTTGAGACAAAGCACAAAGGAAAAATGCAAGTACATTCAGATGAAGAGCCGAATGAGGTCGACGACCTCAATTATGTGCATTAGCAGAATTATCAGTCTCACAGACTGAATGGATTTCGAGGTGGGAATCCACCATACCATCCGAATAACATGAATCACCCAAATTTTTCCTATAGCAACCCAAATAATGCACAACAACCTCCACCGGGATTCACAGTTCATAATGGAGTTATTCAGGAGCTAAAGAAACCATCTTTGGAGGACATGATGCAGCAGATGATGTTGTAATAAAATAACTTTATCAGCCAGACAGGGAACCAGATCTCCACATTGGATAACACTGTAGCAGTTATGGAGAAGCAATTGAAGATGGTTGAGACTCGGGTTGGGCAGATAGCGAACATATATGCACCTCAACACAAACAGGGTCAATTTTCGAGCAACACAGAGATCAATCCGAAAGATTAGTGTCATGTTATACAACTCAGAGGTGGAAAATCATATGATGCATACGCCAGCAAGAAGGCGATGACTCGTGTTGCTGAAGAACACCAGTCAGCTTCTCCTGATGCGCAACATCTGTCACCTGAAGTGACCGATGCCTCTACTGATGCGCAGTCCCAGTCACCTGAAGTGACTGAGGGGATTGTTAGATCGAAGCCACCTACATCTCCATTTCCTCAGTGTCTAGCTAAGGGGAAACTTGATGACAAAGTGGCTAAATTCATGGAGTTGTTTCAGAAAGTTAACATCAACATCCCACTCTTGGATGCATTGAGAGATATTCCTGGTTACTAAGTTTCTGAAGGAGGCAGTATCACACAAGAGGAAGCTCGAAAATTATGAGACGATCAATCTATCTGAGGAGTGCAGTGCACTTTTGCAGCATAAGTTCCCATTGAAATAGAAAGGTTCGGGAAGATTTATTATTGCTTGTGACATTGGAGGCCAGACTTTCAGCCGCACTTTATGTAATTTAGGGGCAACCATCAATCTGATGCCCCTATCTATTTTCAATCGCTTGGCGATTGGGGTTATCAAGCCGACCACTAATGCTCTTCAAATGGCCTATTGATAAGTTACTTATCCTCAAGGGATTGTTGAGGATGTGCTAGTCAAGGTGGAAAAATTCATATTTCATGCAGATTTTGTGGTACTTAACATGCCGAAGGACAAGTTAACTTTGTTGATTCTAGGCCGACCATTCCTAGCTACAGGCCGTGCATTGATTGGTGTACATGATGGTGATCTGACATTCAGAGTTAATGATGAGAAGCTTAAATTGTCTATTTATGATGCTATGAAGAGACCGAATGATTTAGAGCATTCTGACTGCGATCAAGTGAACATTATTGAGCTCTGTAAGGGAGAGATGAACACAACAGTGAGCAGGAATCCGTTGGAGAGTTGTCTTCTAAATTCTACCGATATTGATGATCTCGAGGCGTCCTGCGATGAAGTGGTTGATTATCTAATTAAGCTTTTAGCTAATGAGGAGCAGCCACGCAGTGCAGTCTCTTACCAGGATATTAATATGTCAGTTGATGGAGGAGCCAAGCCTACAGACAAGTCAGTATCTACTCCAACACCTGCAGCTACACCGAAGGCATAGTTGAATCCTCTGCCTGATCATCTCAAGTACGCATTCTTGGGAGAGGGTAACACTTTTCCCTTTATAGTGTCATCTGCACTTTTTGCAGCCGAGCTCGACAAGCTTCTGCGAGTTCTCAGGTAGTACAAATCAGTCATAGGGTGGTCTATCTCTGACATCAAAGGGATAAGCCCATCCATATGCATGCACAAGAGACTAATCTTGTTTTGAATTGGGAGAAATGTCATTTTATGGTTCGAGAGGGGATTGTGATTGCACACAAGGTTTCAGGAGCAGGATTAGAGGTTGATCGAGCAAGATTGTGGCTATTGAGAAGTTTCCACCACCTACGAATTTCAAGTCAGTTCGCAGCTTTCTCGGGCATGCAGGATTTTACCGCAGATTTATCAAGGACTTCTATAAGATGAAGAAACCGCTTTGTGCATTGCCTGAGAGAGATATTAAGTTCGATTTCACTGACGAGTGCCTCATTTCTTTCGAGATGCTCAAGAAAGCTCTTATCTCGACTCCATTCTTGATCTGACTGGATTGGAGTGAGCCATTTATTCTAATGTGTGATGCCAGTGATTGGGCAGTTAGCGCCGTTTTGGGTCAGAAACGAGACAAGCTTTTCCGAGTCATCTACTACGCCAACAAGACACTTAATTCATCTCAGATGAACTACACTACTACCGAAAAGGAGCTATTGGCCATTGTCTATGCTTATGACAAGTTTTGGCCTTACTTAGTGGGCACTCAGTCGATAGTTTATTCCGACTGTTTAGCCTGTTTTCAGTCTCGTTTCTCATGCATATTAGATTGATAATGCTTACATTTCTAGCACTTGTCGTCTTTGTTGTTCCATTTGATCCTTGTGTAGCCATATTTTCTTATCTCAGGCAAAGCGTCGAACAAATAGATCTATTGAGGATCGAGAAGAGAAACGAGAGCGGAATAGCACGAAAGAGGGCTAGCAGCGCGCTAGGGTAGCGGTCGCTAGCCCTCGAAAGTGCACACATCGGGCAGAACGTGAGCTTAGTGACCGCTAGCACCTAGCGGCTGCTAGCTCACCACATCGAGGCCAAGCCAGAACACGAGCTTAGCAACCACTTACCCTTAGCGGCCGCTAGCTTGCCCAAACAAAACCAAGACAGAGTGTGGGGCTAGCGAGCGCTGGCCCCGGTTGTTGCGATCCAATACAGAACATGGGGGTAGCACCACTACCCCCTAGTGAACACTACCTAAGGCAGAAATTTTCCACTATTTAAAGACTCATTCGCTAGAATTGAAAACAACTTGTCATTCTAGGGTTTTGAAGCAAGAGAGAAAACACAATAGATAGTTTTAGGACTTAAAATTTCATACTTTGTTCTTTATTTTCGTTGTGGATTTGATAGTGATTCAACTCAGGGACTATTTCTAGTGCATTATTTTCCCATTTAATTTGTGAGTTCTTATTGCTTTCTTATTTTGTTTATCGCTTTACTTTCTTGTGGCTTCCTTCTTGATTAAGTTTGAATTATTGCTTTCTTATTCTATTATCCATGTTAATCAATCAATCGAAGCATGTCAAGATTTATTTCATTTAATTTCTCATTCTTAAATATTTAATTGCTTTCTTAATTCTCACCTAGATAATTCGTTTCTTAATTCCTTTAATTTCACTCGCCTAGGTAATTAATTAAATTAGATTAATAATCATTCAAACCATAATTAGAGTATTTAAGATTTTGATTGAGTTTGTTAAACAACATAGATGAATCCCTGTTTAGCCTTCCTTGAGAATACGACTTGGGTTAGCTTATTAATCTATAATGACCTCGTTCTATTGCGAGTAATTAATTAAAATAAGGTGAAATAAATTTTGACGCCGTTGTCGGGGAAGACTTTAGGCATTTATTTGCGTTGCATTTTATTTTATATTTTTCTTTTATTTTCTTTTTGTTTATCTCTTTTCTCCCTCAGGTGCGTTTGCTCTTATGTTGGTTTTGTGTATGCTTGGTCGCCGAAGCTTGAGACAAGAATTGGTGCCCTTTGTTGACAAAATCAATAGAAGAGACTGTGTGTTTGAGGAACAATATCAGGACGTCTTCAACCTTGCTACTCTATTCGAAGAGAAACTGGCAATCATGGCCGACAAAGAAGAAGCACCTAAGATGTTGGGAGATTTCGCCAGACCCTCTTATGGAATCACAACATATGCTATAGTGCTCTATGCTGCAGGGAGAAATTATGAGCTAAAGCACAACCACATCAACCTTCTGCCCTCATTTACGGGTTAGCTAATGAAGACGCACTCCTCTTCATTAAGGAGTTCTGCACAGCTGTTCAGTCCATCCCACTTCAGACACTCAGCGAAGAAGAGCTCCTAAAGAAGTGTTTTCCTTACTCACTGAAGTACATGGCAAAGTCGTGGTATCTCTCCCTTCCAGCATGATCTCTACCTACATGGAAAGCCGTGAGTACTACATTCCTGCTAAAGTACTACCCGAACCACAAGACTCGGCAGATTCGTCTTCAGATCATGCAGTTTGCTCAGGAACCTGACTAGCCTTTCCATGAGGCATTAAATGGATTCAGGGAGTTGCAGCAGCAATGCCCTCACCATTAGATTGTGTTTGAACTCCTTTGGCAAATCTTCTACAATGGGCTGCAGCATACTTATCAGTTCATGGTGGATACAGTAGTTGGAGGTAAAATATCTGAAAAGACCGCTGACGAAGCAGTGGAGATCTTTGAGACTCTAACCGTCAACTCACAGCAGAAAACCTCTCATTCTAAGAGAGTAGAGATCAAAGAAATTGGAGCGAGTCCAGAATTAAAGAGGCAGATGGTCGATATGATGAGAGAGCTGCAAGAGTTGAAGATGAGCAAGGCCCCTGCAGTGGCCAAGCATGAGTCGGTGCCTGAATCGTGCCCTATCTATGGTGATCTTACCCATGATGAGAACAACTGCAGCAGAATGGCAGACTTAACTTTTGAAGGAGAGACGAAGATCTATGCTGCTCAGGGATATCCGCCACGACAGCCATTCGATCAGAGTCCAGTCCAGCATACCACATGATGGAGAGCTCAGAATAGCTCCACATGGAAGGGACAGAGTTAGGGGCAAGGATCAAATTTCCCTACCCGACGAGCACCTCCATAATAGTATTACCCACCACACCATGGGTATTATCCGCCTCCACAGCCATATTACCCACCTCAACATGGGTATTATTCGCTGCCACCTCAGTTCCAGCCACCTCCACCACAGTTTCAACCACCATTCCCACCTGCAGTACGAGCAGCCGCACCACCTAAATCTTCTCTAGAAGACAGTCTGACTGCCTTCATGCAAGAAAGCAAGTTGTCCATAATCAACCGCCTTGAGAGTTAAGTGGGGCAGATCTCGGGAGCTGTAAATCAAATGTAGCAGCAGCAGACATGGAAGATACCGGGGCAGGGACACTCACCACACCAACTATAGGCCATTACTGTTTTACGTAGTGGGAAGCAAATGGATAACAAAGTGGAGCTTCTGGAAGCTGAGGAGGATAAATTAGTGGAGGAGAAGAAGAAGGATCAGGAAACACATGTTGTTCAGCTACACAAGACAGCAAACCCATGCAGGCCGCCGATTCCCTTTCTGAGCAGACTGAAAAATGAGAAGTTGGAGCGGCAGTTTGCAGATTTATACAAGATGTTTTTCCAAGTGCATGTGAATTTGCCACTACTTGACGTCATCCGCAATGTATCAGCGTACCTCAAGTTCTTCAAGGAACTTACCTCCAAGAAGAGAAGATTTGCTGATGACGAGTCGATGATGGTGTCCGAGATAAATAGCTCCATTATGCAGTAGCCTCTCCCACAAAAGCTACGAGATCCACGTAGTTTCATTATCAACATTGCTTTAGGAAATAGTAAGACTGTGACAGGTATGCTTGATTTAGGTTTTGGTATCAATGTCATGCCTTACTCGATTTTTAAAGAATTAGATTTAGGTAAATTGAAATCCACTTGCATGAGCCTGCAGTTAGCTGACCGTTCTGTTAGGTACCTTAGAGGGATTATTAAGAATATCCTTGTTAGTGTTGGTGGTTTGATTGTGCCTATGGATTTCCTTATGCTAGAGATAGGTGATGTGCATGAGAATGGTCGTGATCAGACCTTATCGCTAGGAAGACCCTTTATGGCTACTACTAACACCTTGATTGATGTTAAAAATGACAATATTAAGATACCAGTGTTAGGAGTGACACTTTCATTTTCTGTGCATAAGCACAAAGCTATGCTGTCTGTGAATTCTAATGAGGATTGTGCTTTCATTGATTCTATTGATACCTTGACCAAGATTTCTTTTCTGCAGGATTACAGTTTGTAGGAGGTATTTGAATGATCAACTGACATGGAGGAGAGGCTCAAATTAGAAGCCCAATTCGTGAAGCCACCCCCATTAGAACTGGCGAATCCACCTGCACCCGAGAAACTAGAGCTGAAGGAGCTTTCAAAGAATCTGAATTACGTGTTTCTTGAGGAAAATGAGCAGAAGTTGATGATCATCTCGACTCATCTTATTGACACCCAACAATCCCAGTTGGTAACTGTGCTGGAAAAGCACAAGTTGGCTTTTGGATGGAGTTTGACGGATATTTGAGGCATCAGTCCAGCGATGTGTATGCACAAGATTCAGATTGCAGATGATGCGCTCCCTAAGAGAGATGGACAACCACGCCTCAACCCAGTCCTGATGGAGGTCGTGAAGAAAGAAATCTTGAAGCTTTTGACCGAAGGAATTATCTATCCAATCGCCAACAGTGAATGGGTTAATCCAGTCCACGTCGTACCCAAGAAGGGAGGCATCACAGTGACGCTCAATGAGAAGAAGGAGCTTGTTCCCACCAGGTCTGTCACCGGATGGAGGATGTGTATCGATTGCAGGAAGCTCAATGCGGCCATGAAAAATGATCACTTTCTTCTTCCCTTCATTGACCAGATGTTAGATAAACTTACTGGTAATGACTTCTTTTATTTTCTTGATGGTTTATTAGGTTATTATTAAATTGCGATTGACCCAGAGGATCAGGCAAAGACTGCATTCACTAGCTCTTTTGGGACTTATGCCTTCCGAAGGATGCCGTTTGGACTCTGCAATGCGTTAGGTACCTTCCAAAGGTGTATGATGTCTATCTTTTCTGATATAATTAATGATTTTTTCAAGGTATTTATGGATGATTTTTCTGTGTTTGGATCCTCTTTTGATGATTGCCTAGATAAGATTGATTGTGTGCTTGATCATTGTGTTGAAAATTGTCTTACCTTGAGCTGGGAGAAAAGTCATTTTATGGTTCATAGTGGTATTGTTTTGGGACATGTAGTGTCAAACAAGGGATAGAGGTTGATAAGACTAAGGTAGAGTGATAGAAAAATTGCCTCATGGAATTATTGCTGAATTTTTTCCTTATTAGCATGCTTATAGTGTTTCTCATGTGCTTTGGTTTGACATTGTTAATTATTTAGCTTGTGGTGAATTAAGGTCTGACTTCACTTCCCAAGAAAGGAAGCGTTTTCTACATGTGTGCAGACAATACTTTTGGGAAGACACCTTTCTATTCAAGCTCGTGAAAGATGAGGTGATTCGGAGATTTGTTGCGGAAGAAGAGCAGTCTAAGGTGTCGGAGATGTGCCACCAAGCACATTGCGGTGGTCATTTTGGAGGACAAAAGACGACTCATAAAGTCCTCCCGTTAGGTTTATTTTGGCTCTCATTATTTAAGGATGCATATGCTTTTTATCTCTCATGTGATAGATGCCAAATAGTTGGCTCGATAGGTCGTAGAAATGAGATGCCCTTTAATAATGTGCTTGTAGTTGAGATTTTTGATGTGTGGACTATTGATTTTGTGGGTCCCTTTCCGAAGTCTCATGGATATGAATATATTTTACTTGTCGTTGATTGCGTATCCAAGTGGGTTGAGGCTATCCCCACTCGGACGTGTGATTCTCACGTGGTACTTAAGTTCGTGCAGGAAAATATTCTTTGCAGGTTTGGATTTCTACGTGCAATCATTAGTGATGGTGGAAAACACGTTTGCAATAGACTGTTCGAAAGGCTTATGAAGAAGAACTAGATCACCTATAAGATTGCTACTCCGTATCACCCTTAGACATCGGGCCAAGCTGAGACGAGCAACCGGCAAATTAAGAATATATTGGAGAAAATTGTCCAACCTTCTAGGAATGATTGATCAATCATGCTGAATGATGCTCTTTGTGCATACCGAACGGCCTACAAGAGCATTTTGGGGATGAGCTCATATCGCCTCATGTATGGAAAGGCATGTCATTTACCGGTAGAGGTTGAGCACAATGCTTATTGGGCGATCAAAGCCTCCAATTTCGGCTTGCTCAAAGCTGCAGAGCACTGTTCACTTCAGATGTCGGAGCTCGATGAGTTATGCAATGATGCGTACGACAATGCTACAGTTCAATTCCTCGCTTGAAATTGTTTCTCGAGAAGTTGAAGTTGAGATGGAGTTGTCCGTTTGTTGTGAAGGATGTGAAGCCGTATGGGTCGATGGAGTTTGCTAAGAAGGTTCCGATAATTCTTTCGTCGTGAATGGGCATCGAGTGAAGCCTTATATTGAAGGATGACCGACCAACTTCACAGTGGAGTCGACACCAGTTGATGATCCACTACTTAATTGAGCATTTTCGGTCGAGATAATGACGTTAAACAAGCGTTCCATGTTATTTCCTTTTGTTCTCTTATTTTTGTTTTATGTTTTAAGTTAATTTTCCCCTTAATTTGTATACCGATTGGATGAGAATTAATTCGTGTTTTGCTCGTTTAGTCTAGGTGAATTTGGAAGGCACATACAAAAATGGGTAACTTTGGCCGAGAGATAGGGTAGTCGGCGCTAGGCACCCAGCGCGCGCTACCCCATTTAAGTGGGAATTTTACGTGAGTGGGGTTAGCGACCACTACCCACCTAGCGGCCGCAAGCCCCATTTTTGTCCCCTCTCAACGAAGGCAGCTACCCCCAACAGGCACTACCCCTTGGATTCTTACGAGAGCAAGGCTAGTGCCCACTATCCCCCTGGCGAGCGTTAGCCTTGCGTTTTGTTTGCTCCATCGAAGGGAGGGCTAGCAACCGCTACCTCTAGTGGCCACCAACCCCCCACGCTGCCTTCCCTTCCTGAACGCTAGGGTAGCTGCCGCTACCCCCCATCGACCACTACCCTGGCGGAAACCCTAGCCCACCTTTTCTATTTTACACGTCTTTTTTCTTCTCCTCCACACAATTCATCCCTTATCTTATCCCAATCCTCATTCCTTTTATTTCTCTTCCTCCCTCACCGGCGACACCACCCCCTATTTTCTTCACAAATTCTCCCCATCTCCATATCTAACAATCATCATCTCCACCTATCATCTTCTCCATCACTCCACCCCACCTTTTATCCATCATATTTCTTCTTTATCCATCTCCTTCACCCACAAACAAAAACCCACATATACACCTCCCCAACCCCCTCCAGCCACCGACTGCCAGCCACCGCCGCCTACTCCGACCACCAATTTTTCCGGCGACCTCCTTTTCCACTTTTTCTCGTCGCCATGGCACGAACCAAACATCGTGTCGGAGAACAAGCCGCTAATAACTCGCAACCGCCAGCGGAAGGCCCCGAGGACCTACGGGAAGAATTCAACTGCCCGTTTCTAAAATCGATTTGGAGGGCCGATTCTACGAACGATAGACTCGACATGAGGTAACCCCGCCGCACACTTTGGATTGGAATTCATTGAACAATTTACGTTATACTGTAGAATTAGAAAGTTATCTTGATATTTTAGGCTTGAAAAAGTATGCTAGAATGTCAAATAAATGTTCTATTGTGCTTACACAAGAATTCATGTCTACACTTGATGTTCCTGCGAACATTACCTGTTGTCAGTTTAGATTGCGGGAAATGCCCCGTCGTTTGTCTGTTTCTCAACTTTCCAGGATCATGGGTTTCCACGACAAGAATGTCGGGGATCAAACCACACCTTCTCAGTTCAACCCGAATGCCGCTTGGACTGCCCTTACAGGATTCCACAATTGCCAATTCGGCAGGATGCTGGCCGGTTTGATTAGAGACAACGTGCTAAGCATCTTGCACAAGTTTCTCTCTTATGCCATCACCAGCAAGGAGCAGTGAACAAAGTCAACCACTCGGAGCTCTATCTCCTCCACTGCGCGAATCAGGGCATCCGGGTGTGTACCGACTAGTATATTCTCATCACTTTTAAGAATATGATGGCCACATCCTGGTATCACGTCACTATTCCTCTGGTGATCTCGGCCATAGCCCAAAACTTAGACGTGTTTGATCCGGAGCACCTCGACCCCTATGACACCATCTACTTCACCCAAATCGACATCTTCGAGCTCAAGCAGGCCCGGATTTGCACGATGGACTATCGTTGGCAGCCATTCATAGTCCGCAAATGTGTGGTGAATCACACGAACGAGCTGGCCGCTGCTGCAGCTAACCCTCCACCTCCCCCCGGCAACTTAGAGGTGTACGAGGAGGATGAGTATGAGGATGCTCAGATGCCCGATGCCTTCCCTACTGCCACATCATCCGGCCAACATTACTATGGCCTTGGTTCCTCCTCCACAGGGAACCTTGATCAGCTGAGTGCCCAGTTCCAGGCCTTGAGCACTGAATTCGGAGCATTTCGCACCGACTTCAGCGCTTATTGCCAGGACTTTAACACATTTCAGCAGGATTTTGCGACCTATGATGACGAGGCTTGTACTTTCTACCATGACTTTGGAGAGTACAGTAACACAATGACTCAGAGCCAGCAGAGGATCGAGCAGCGGGTGAATGATACCCATGACCTCCTCACCGAGCAGGCCCGCCTATGGCGATTGGCAGAGGAGCAGTCGGCTAAGCAGTACCAACAAGTTGTTGAGAACAACTGTCGGGTTGCCGAGCTGAACATGTAGTGGTCCAACTGGGCCCTCTACGACCCTCCTCCACCACCAGATCAGTAGTGACTTGTCATTGCTGTTTCCTACGTACTTTCTTTCTTTCATTTCTTTCGTGTATGTCCGGGTTGAATTTAGTTTGTTCTTTTCTATTTTTACTGCTTTTGTGTGTTTTCTGTGTTTCTCTTGCAGGTTTCGAAATTGTTTCTGATCAGCATTGTCTCCACCGCATATTTCCCTTTCTCGGGTAGTTCCTTTCCCTCTCGTGTTATTATTTTGCAATGAGGACATTGTTTTTCTTCTCAGGTGTGCTTGAAATTTAGTTATGCGATGTGTTTTTAATTGTTGTGCATGAGCTTGTATGCATGTTTGCTCCGATTGCTAATTCTAGCTCTGATATGATTAGTGATTGATTTTGTCAGAAACTGTTTCTATTATGCACCGATATGACTTGCAGTTGTGTGTTCCTTGATTGAGTGATTAGCTAGTACATTTGATCATTGCTATCTGTGGGGCACTATGTGTGATTGATTGATGTGATGACCTCAAGCATGGTTGATGTGGTATAAATTGCTTGAATTGCTAGACTTGTTTTTAATTGTGATTAATTGTGAAGATTGAGTTGGAAGGCATCTGCTCCTCTGGATACCATGAGCATGGGAAACCACATGAGAACACTTTAGATAACCTCTAAATGTTTTCATCTCGTGATATTGGCCATATAACCCACTCTTTCTCAATTTGACTTGAATGACCCTTAATTGAATCACTTTGAGTATTGGTTTGAAGGTGATAAGAATTCTACCCTTCTTCCTCTTAGAAATCGAAAGATATTATGTTATAGGAATGGGTATGGGAAACTACACTAGGATACTCGGTTTATGCCGAGGATCACACCTAGTGACCATTGTTCTATCTATCACCATCTTAGCGCTATTTGATTTTAAAAAAATGAATGTAGGAAATAAAAGTCTAGTTTTGAGTGACTGAAAACCATATTCTCCCGTTGAGGTTTTATCGGATTGATGTTGCATTACGAGGGAAACATGTAGTAGTGATTAGTGTGATAGTCTTTTGAGCCTTTTTGAGGCATTCATAATGAATATGATGTTGTTGCTAGTTGAACTCGTTTCTTGTTTTTAAAATCTCCGTATCATTTTTTAGCCTAGACTTGCTTGAGTACAGGCAAGTCATTGTGTGTGTGTGTGTGGAGGGGGGGGGTTGTTTAGCCCATTTTCGGTCTCGTTTCTCATGCATATTAGATTGATAATGCTTTGATTTCTAGCACATGTCATCTTTGTTGTTCCATTTGATCCTTGTGTTGCCATATTTTCTTATCCTATGCAAAGAGTCGAACAAACGAAGCTATTGAGGATCGAGAAGAGAAACGAGAGCGAAATGGCACGATAGAGGGCTAGCAGGGCGCCAGGGTAGCGGTTGTTAACACCTAGCGGCCGCTAGCCCTCAAAAGTGCACACATCGGGCAAAACGTGATTCTAGCGACCGCTAGCACCTAGCGGCTACTAGCTCACCACACGGGGGCCAAGACAGAACGCGAGCGAAGCGACCGCTAACCCCTAGCGACCGCTAGCTTACCCAAACAAAACCAAGACAAAGTATGGAGCTAGCGAGCGCTGGCCCCCTTGCGAGCGCTAGCCCTGGTTGTTGCGATCCAATACATAACATGGGGATAGCGACCGCTACCCCCTAGTGAACGCTTGCTAGGCGGAAATTCTCTACTATTTAAAGACTCCGTCGCGAGAATTGAAAACAATTTGTCATTCTAGGGTTTTGAAGTAAGAGAGAAAACACAATAGATAGTTTTAGCACTTCAAATTTCATACTTTGTTTTTTATTTTCGTTGTGTATTCGATCGTGATTCAACCCGGATAATGTTTTAGTGCATTATTTTCCCATTTAATTTGTGAGTTCTTATTGCTTTCTTATTTTGTTTATCGCTTTTACTTTTTTGTGGCTTCCTTCTTGATTAAGTTTGAATTATTGCTTTCTTATTATATTATCCATGTTAATCAATCAATCGAAGCATGTCAAGATTTATTTCATTTAATTTCTCGTTCTTAGATTTAGGATTTAATTTCTTTCTTAATTCTCACCTAGATATTTTATTTCTTAATTCCTTTAATTTCACTCGCCTATGTAATTAATTAAATTAGATTAATAATCATTCAAACCACAATTAGAGTATTAAGGATTTTGATTGCGTTTGTTAAACAACGTAGATGAAGTCATGTTTAGTCTTCCTTGAGAATACGACTTAGGTTAATTTATTAATCTATAATGACCTCGTTCTCTTGCGAGTACTTAATTAAAATAAGCTGAAACACCGACTACGCAGCCATTCGTTATCTTGTCACCAAGAAGGACTCCAAGCCACGTTTGATTCAGTGGATTTTACTCTTGTAGGAATTTGATATGGTGTTCCGAGGCCGTCGGGGTTGTGAGAATGTGACAGCTGATCATTTATCTCAATTAGAGCAGTTGGTTGAAGGGGAAGATTCTCGCATTTGCATCAATGAGAACTTCCCAGACGAGCATGTTTTAGCAGTTCACGAGGAACTCTCTTGGTTTGCCGACATTGTCAATTTCCTTGCAATAAAAGCTATGCCACCTACCTTCAATTATGAGCAGCAAAAGAGATCTGCACGCGAGGCTAAGCTTTATTATTGGGAGGATCCATATCTATACCGCAGATGCGCAAAAGGGATCATCCTTACCTGCATAAATCAGTCTTAGTGGCCTCGTATTATTGAGGAATGTCACAGTGGGCCGAGTAGCGGTCACTTTGCAGCAAATCACACGGTAATGCAAATTGCCCAGTGTGGTTTTTATTAGCCCATCATCCAAAATGATTTCCACGAGTTCGTGAAGGCATGTGATCGATACCAGAGAACCGACAATATTTCATAGAGGGACGAGATGCCTCAGACGAGCATCATCGAGGTGGAATTATTTGACTTATGGGGGATTGACTTCATGGATTATTTCCCCCATCATGCGGCTACACTTACATCCTCCTCGCAGTTGAGTACATTTCTAGATGGGTTGAGGCCATTGCTACCACCTCAAATGACTCTAAGGTGGTGATCAAGTTCATTAACAAGCACATCTTCACTCGGTTTGGAGTACCGAGAGCTTTGCTTAGCAATGGGGGGACGCACTTCAACAACAAGTGGTTTGGAAATATTCAAGCCAAGAATGGTGTATGACACAAGTCACAACATCGTATCACCCTCAAGCCAATGGACAAGCGAAATTGGCCAATCGAGAGATCAAACAAATCTTTGAGAAGACAATTACTACTCGCAAGGATTGGGCCAAGAACTTGGATGATGCATTGTGGGCATATCGCACCGCCTACAAAACTCCGATAGGCATGTCTAGCTCGTGTTCGGGAAATCATGTCACCTACCTGTCGAGTTGGAGGACAACGCACTTTGGGCGACGCGAAAGATCAATATGGAATTCAAAGGTGTCGGAGTTACACGAGCTTATCAACTCATTGAGCTCGAGAAGTGGAGGAACGAAGCGTATGAAAGCTCTTGGATTTACAAAGAAAGAGCAAAGAAATTCCATGATCGAGTTATCAAAAAGAAGGAGTTCGCACCATGGGATGAAGTACTATTATTTAACTCACGTCTTCGTTTGTTTCCAGGCAAGCTCAAGTCAAGATGGACGGGTCCGTACACGATCCACAAGTGCAATCAAAATCACACATTTGAGCTCTACAAAGAGGATGGATCCACGTTCGTTGTGAATGGACACCGACTCAAGCAATACCTTCGTTCGAACACTTGTCGAAGCATCCAAGTGATCCCACTTGAAGACATCAATTGAGTCGAGGTATCATCTAGCTTGAACGTTAAACGTAGCACTAGTTGGGAGGTAAACCAATGTTTTATTGCTTTATTTATTTTCATTGTTAGCATTTAGATCGTATATTTCCATTTCCGATAAACCCGAAAAACATACAAAAAAAGGCAAGTAAGCAGGTTCGGCGACCCGGGGTGGGATCGCCGAGCCAAATAGGCGTGAGAACGGTGAGCGAGGCAGGAGTCTCCAAGTAAGTACCGTAAGTTCAGCAATCGCCGATCGTGAGAAATTTTGGGCGCGACTTCAGTGACCAGGGACGGCGATCGTTGAAGTCCGCCAGAAATTTTTAAAACGCGTTGTCTTCAAAAAATTTCACACTTTTCAAACACCCACCTTCTATTCCATCCCTGAGCTCGCGCAACCCCTCATTTTTCTGCCCAAATTACTCAATTTCTGCTCATTTTTCTCTCAAATTGACTCTAAAATTCACTTACCCACTGCATTAGTTACGTTTTACACCGATTGATTCAAGTTTTTGCCAAGCTTTGGGGTAGATTCGAATTTGGGGATTTCTACACACCTCTTACTCTTTTCTTCCACTTTTATTGAAGAATTCAAGGCAATTCCCCACTTTATCCATTATTATACCCTTTTTGAACTTAATTGTTGATATTATTGGTTAATTTGAAGAGCTAGGGCTAAGATAATTTTATTTTGAGTTCTAGAGATTGTTTGAACATTGTGATTGATTTAGAGATATTGTATTTGATTTGAATTGGGAATTACTTGATATTTTGATGATATTTGATCTATTTTAAAATAAGATATAGGGCTTGAAATCCCGTGAAAATAACCGAAAAATGGGAAACTTGTGCGACTTCAGCGATCGTCAGCTAGGATCGCCGAAGTCACGCCTAATTCTTCCCCGAATTGACGATCGCCTCTCGAGTCGCCGATCTTGCGGTAATACCACGATGATCCCGGTGCGGTCGCCGTTCTTCTGTGCTTGAGTTCGGCGACCGATGCCCAATGTGCTGTCCTTTGGCGTGAACTTGGTTTCTCGGGTCCCGCGCACTTGGGCTTCGACTCTTGATCCAAATCTTGGCCCAACACGCATCCTTGCACCTTAGTTACATCATTAGGATACGACAACCCACAGACGTGTAGTCGATCAGGGACAGACGCAGAAGGGTGGTGATGGTGCAGCACCCGACTCACCTCCACAGGGAGAGCATCAGCAAGGTGAGCACTTTGGAGAGCAGTACCAGCAGATGCGTACGACATGGACTGGGGGCCGAGGCTTGATGGTCTTCATGCTCAGATGATGATCATGCGACATGACATCACTTCCATCTGCCTAAGCCAGAGAGAGAAAAGTGTGAAAAAGATTGAAGAAAACGCGTTTTAAAAACTTTCTGGCGGACTTCGCTGATCGCCGCCCCGGATCGCCGAAGTCGCACACAAAATTTCTCAGGATCGACTTTCGCCAAGTGGGTCGCCGAACTTGCGGTACTCACTCGGTGACTCCAGCCTCGCTCACCGTTGTCACGCCTGTTTGTCTCGGCGATCCCACCCCGAGTCGCCACCTGCTGACTTGCCTTTTTTTTAATTTTTCGGGTTTATCGCGATCCCTCCCCGACAACGGCGCCAAAAATTGATCACACTATTTTAAACACAAAATTAAGTGTAGAATAGAGCAAGCAGAGTATCGTATCCACGAGGACTGATAAAACAAAAGACACTGAATAATTCTTTTAGAGATTTAATTATTATCTAGGCAAACAATAATATGAGTGAGATCGAATCAATAATAAATAAAATAATAAAGAGAAGATTCTAGGGATAATGTATCGACACTAAATCAATTAACAAATTCAACAATTAAATCTAATTACCATATTTTAATCCTAATGCATGTGAAGGTTCATATAAATAACCACATACTCCCGGATAGGGTAGTCTATGATAGTGAGCTAATTTAATCACTATCTACGCTAGGTCTCAAGAGAATTAAATCAGTTACAAAAAGCACACAAAGAATATCCTGCTACAGTTTTCCTATCTACGCTAGGTCTCAAAGGGAAACATATATTGTGATCTATGGGATCGACTATGAATTCAATTCCGAATAAGACATCAAAATCATAACTTACATGAAATAATAGTGGTCAATGTGTGAGCTAGGATGGGCTGCACCATTCGGAACATCGGGTTCCGAATACTAGACGCCTTGGAGGATCCGGAACTGAAATCAGGTGTCCGGCGGATACAATTTGATGCCAGAATTTATTTGCTCTAAACTCCCTCGGGGGTATGTACTGTTTAGCTCATTTTTGGTGTATTTTTAGTTGATATTTCGTCGTGTCTAGGTTTTAGTTTGTTTTGTTTTTGTTTTTGTTTATTTTGTATTATGTTGGTTTTTGTTGTTTTCGTGTTTGTTTTAGGATGATGAATTGAAGGACAGATAGGAGCTAAATTGGTGCCGATTATGTCGTATGTGCTAAGCCGAACAAAGCCGAGGAAACTGGACGGGAGCTTACTAGGAGTTACGGGCAAAAGACGAGAGGAGAAAGAACGCGAGAGCATAGCCATACACAAAATTGTTGCATTTTGCGCAATAATTTTGTTTTGGCTTGTTCTCATTCGTTACAACTTCAAATTTGGATCCGCTTGCGGCTACGGATTCCTATCGAGACGAGCTTCAATTCTATGATTTCAAAATTTTCGTATTTTGCACAGGCCAGCGGTCACTGGGCCTATGCTGCTGCTGCGCGTCAGAGAGACAAAGCCAGCGACTGCTGGCTGACAGTTACTTGCGGGTTTTTAAGCCTTTTCTAGGCCATTTTGAAGGCTAACATCCATCTCTCTCAAAAATAGAACTCAAACTTGTAATCTTAGAACTCTAGTTTAGCACTCTTTACTTGTAATTTCTACTTGGGATGAAGGATTGAGGGCGAGTTTGGCTCTCAATCCGAGACTCAATATTTATAAGCATGTTTAGTCCTCATTTCGATTGTTCTACGGATTGATTGTCTTTCTCTGCCTAGGTCTAGAAGTTCTTTTAATTCGTTGATGATTGCTCTCCTATTTATGCATTTGATTTACTTGTGCGTGTTTAATTAAAATGCCTGATCACCGTTTTGATTTATCATTATTGATTGATATCGAGAGATGATTCCTATATAGACTTAGGCTGAAATCAAACAATAATTCCAAATCGGGAACGTAGGAATCATATTCATGGTTGTTATTAATTTTTCTATTGTGTAATTCGAATACGTATGTTAGAATTACACCTTAATTGTCGAATACAAAAGTTAGTAATTAAACAACTTTAGGAAGTTATTAATTAGCTTCGGATAATTGTTTGTAGTTGATGAACTCCTATTAGGGTAATCTAATACGAGTATTTTGATTGTTGTCTAATTGAGAATACGTAAGTGATTAGTTAGACTAACTTTTAGGAAGTCCTTGATGAACGAACAATAACATGAGTAGAGGAGCATGATTTAATCAATTGTAGGTTTTTTGAATTCTAGGCCCTTCAATCCCGAATCCATAAACAAATTTGGCGCCGTTGCCGGGGAAAGCTTTAGGCGTTTTTGATTTTGAGTGTTATTTGTGTTGTTCGTTATTTCTATTTTTTTTCTTGTCCTGTGTTGTTTCGTATTTTCTTGTCCGTTTGTTATTGTTTTTCGTTAGGTGTTTTCTTTATTGTTTTCTTGTTTCGTGGGTGTTATGCTTTAGTTTTTGTTGTTGTGTTGTGCAGGTATTCGACTTAGGGAATTATTCGGTTTCTAACCAAATTAATTCACATAGGAGAATGTCATGTCGAGATCGAGATATTAAATGACCATTGCATTTGTTTTTATTTCTGTTCTTTTGTTATTTCACTTTTAGTATTTCTTCATTTTCATAATAAATAAATAGTTTACTAACGATCTTAAGTCGCAGGTAAACACAGTCTCCTCAATCATCCCCAACCTCCTCTTACATCAGACTATCAGGATCCATAGGATCCTCCGACGTACCAACTCTAGGAGTCACCTGACATTTGGGCTTGTTGTCGGCTCTTTGTTATCAGGAAAGTTCTCATGACTCCTCTTCTTTAGTTCCTACTACGAGGGCGTAGTAGGATTTAAGTGAGGGGGAGTAGTTTATGTTTGATTTCTTGCATGTGTTAGTATTTTTCATTATGTTTTTGTTTTTAGTCTATGTTGTCCCTGTCTTAATGATTTGTACGTCTACTTGCTTATTCGATCACTATGTGTTGATAAATGTTGATTGTTGATATGTGAGTCCAGATGTGTTATGATTGGTGGTAGATTTAGTTAGGTTCGGTTCTTGAATGGGCTAGGTTGTATGGTTGAGATGTTACGTGGGGCATGTTGCTTTGCTAGTTGGTGTGTATAGTGATCATGATTTGGATTATGAGTGACTACTCTCTAGAGTCTATGTGTTTGGTTCCCTTGAATAAAAAAAAATAATAATAATAATAAAATAAAGAGTTTTAACTCTTCAAAAAAAACGAATAATAAATGCTAGAAGGGCGTAATTGAGTAAGACGAGTCGAGTTCATGGGTTCTACTCCGCTTATCATAGATAATGAGTATGGGAAACCACATCGGGACACTCATTGTGATCCATTGATGTTTAGATCCGATGATTATACCCTTCTGCGGACTTGCTTGTTTTACTTCAAGTTTAGGGGAACCAGATGTGTGGATAATAGGGAGATGTGAGATTGTGCGTATATCGTGATCATGTGCATATCGATAAACTTAGTAACGGGCAGCACTACATCTTGATTGCGTGACTGAATACAATTAGGAGTTGAATCTAATTTAAGTCTCAGTGTGAAGGTATGAATAGTGGTTGAGCTTGCATGTTAACTATTGATATGAATCGATGCTTGGAGATTGAACTTTGCTTGAGGACAAGAAAATGATTAAGTGTGGGGGAGTTGTTTAGTACGGTTTTGTTATGTTTTTGGTCTTCGTGTCGTTTTTTTTAGAGTATTAGATTGTTTATTTTCGTACTCTTTTTAGTTCGTTTTTACTCCGGTCGTGTGTTTTCGTGCTTTGGATGTAGGGTGAGGAAATGAGAGAAGAATGGAGCTGGAAGTGTTTCCTTGTGCGTCGCCATGCAAAATCGAGAAAATCGGATGGGATCTTGTTAGGAGTCACGAGCAAAAGACGAGAGGAGAAAGAACGTGAGAGCATGGCCATACGCAAAATTATTGCGTTTTGCGCAACAATTTTGTTTTGGCTCGTTCTTCTTCGTTACAACTCTGAATTTGGATCCGTCTACGGCTACAGATTCCTATCGTGACAAGCTTCAATTATGGATTTTCAAAATTTTTGTATTTTGCACAGGCCAGCGGTCGCTGGGCCTGTGCTGCAGCAGCGGACAGAGGCTCATAGCCAGCAACCGTTGGCTGACAGTTATTGGCGCATTTTTAAAGCCTTTTCCAGGCCATTTTAAGGGGAACATCCATCTCTCTCAAAAATAGAACTCAAACTTGTAATCTTAGAACTCTAGTTTAGCACTCTTTACTTGTAATTTCTACTTGGGATGAAGGATTGAGGGCGAGTTTGGCTCTCAATTCGAGACTCAATCTTTATAAGCATGTTTAATTCTTATTTGGATTGTTCCATGGATTGATTGTCTTCCTCTTCCTAGATTTAGAATTTCTTTTAATTATTTATTGATTGCTCTTCGATTCGTGCTTTTTGATTTAACTTGTGCTTATTTAATTGAAACGCTTGATCACTGTTTTGATTTATCGTTATTGGTTGAGATCGAGAGATAATTCCAATATAGACATAGGGTTAAATCAATCAATGATTCCAAATCGGAAACATAAGAATCATATTCGTAGTTGTTATTGATTTTTCTATTGTGTAATTCGAATACGTAGGTTAGAATTACACCTTAATTGTCTAATACGAAAGTTAGTGATTAAGCAACTTTAGGAAGTCATTAATTAACTTCGAATAATTGTTTGTAGTTGAGGAACTCCTATTAGGGTAATCTAATACGAGAGTTTTGATTGTTGTTTAATTGAGAACATGTAAGTGATTAGTTAGACTAACTTTTTGGAAGTCCTTGATGAATGAACAATAGCATGAGTAGAAGAGCATGATTTGATTAATTGTAGGTTTTCTTAACTCTAGGCCCTTCAATCCCGAATCTACCTTTTTATTTTGTTTATTATTTTCATTTTATTTCTTATTCCTCCCGTTTATCTTTGTTAGAGTGTTTAGGATTTCCCTTTTCTTATTTTAATAACACTTAGGATTAGAGCCGCCCTGTTAAGCTTTCCATCGAGATCCGACCGGGGTTAGCTTGCTACATGCAATCGACCTCGTAATAATTTATGAGAACCTAGAGTACTCACTTTAGGCTAAACATGTACTCATGTCTGTACTTATTTTCTTATATTTTCAGGTACTATGGAATCTACATCCGACACTAAAAAGGGCAGACATCGAAGAAGAGACGTACATAGCTCAGAGTGGAGTTGGGTCCCAATGACCTGGATTACTTTGGGATAGTTCTCAGGATGGTGGATGACTGTCCAAAGTTTCTAAAACTGGTGAAGCGATCGCTGGACGCCACCAGGTATGCAGATTAGGGGATCTTTGAAGAGCTCGGGTTATATGAGAATCTTCGTGACTCCTCGACTGCATCGGATGGGGACAAATTTTGGATAGAGGATGGCCCACACACACAAAGGCCATTTTTGAGATGCTGACCTCGATGACTGTCGACAAGACCATACGTTCAGAGCCTAAAGAGTTTAGTTTTCAGCTAAACAACTGCTGGTTAACGATTACAGTCCGATAAATCAATCAAATTTTTGGATGTCCGGAGTTGGGGGAGTACAGGCCCCCGAGGGAGTTTAGAGCAAACACATTCTGGCATCAAATTGTATCCGCCGACACACCCGACTTCAATTCCGGATCCTCCAAGACATTTAGTATCCGGAACTCGGTGTTCCGAATGGTGCAGCGCATCCTAGCTTACACCATTCTTGCGAGGAAAGACAACTCTGTGAGTATTGACTCATGTGAGGATTTTGAGCCTTTGAAATGATACATTATGCGTTGTTATATTTCTTGGGTGTGATTTTACATCTTCCATGTGATCATTACTTCTAGAACTTGTTTTGGTATCTATTTCGAAGCTGCAGTTGTGTGTAAAGAATTGCGAGGTGATCTTAGGCCATCTTTTGATAAGTCGTACCCAATACACTACTCTTTTATCATTTTTATCCATTGAACCCTACTTTGAGCCTTTATAGCCATTTTATTCTTAGCCTTGGTTGATTTGGATTATGAAAGTTATTAGCGACAAATTTTGTTGAGTAATTAGATTCTATACCATTGTATTAGTGAATCTGCGTCATTATGATATCTGCGTGAAATAGGTGTTCGGTGTCCCCATAAGCTTATAAGAAAAGAAAGGAAAAGAAAAATATGTGTTCATAAATGAAAAAGAGCATAATGGGTCGGGACCTAGATTTGTGAAAGAAATATCTAAGCAGAGTGTTTGAGCGAAAAAGATAAAGATTGGATAGAATTATGTGATGTTTGATGGCTTGATTGGTATGATTGGTGGAGGACCTGTGTAGAATGAGTTAGGAGAATCTTTTCAGTCACTTAGCCAAATGTTCCTAACCCTAACCAATGTCCCCATAATATAAGCCGATAAACGTTCTATTTGATCGTGATTCTTGCACACTTAATAGCGGTCGAGAAGTTAGACGATCTGCAATCCCATAGTAAGTTTGATTACATGGTAATTATTTCGCCGAGTGTTCATTGATTATATTAGCCGAATGTTGAGCGATACAGTGTTTCCGTGAGAACTTACATACTTTTAGTTGTTGATATCACTTTTGTTGTTCACCGTTGAAGATAAGTCGAAAAAGTCTTGAATCAACTACCGTTTATTTTCTTTTATATGAGGCATTGATGATCTTCGTTTACTCCCATTTGTGTTTATTGTCTTTTGTTCTTCTCATTGTTCGAGGACAAATAATAGCTTAAGTACGGGGAGGTTGATAAACACTCATTTTCCATGCTTTTATTGGAGTGATTGATATCATCTCGTATCGCATTTTTTAGTTTTTCGTGTCGTATTTCATTTATTTTAGCATTTTATGTTCCTTTTACGTTTTGTCGTATTTTATATCTTTTTATAGGTTTTGGTGGTAGAAATGAGTTGATTGGAAGCCTAATAATGTAACCAAGGTGCAAGGAGGTGTGTCGGGCCAAGATTTGGATCAAGAGTTGAAGTCTAAGTGCACGAGACCCCAGAAACTAAGTTCACGCCAAAGGACAACATGTTCAGCTATCCGGGTCTTCGGTGATCGACGACCGCGCCGGGATCACCATTTGTATTACTGCAAGATCGGAGACTCGGGCGGTGATCGCCCATCAGGGGAAGAATTAGGCGTGACTTTGGCGATCCCAGTCGGCGATCACCGAAGTTGCACGAGTTTCTCTTTTTTTGGTTATTTTCACAGGATTTCAAGCCCTATCTCTTATTCACGCCCCATGCACTATATAAGGGCTTCTTTCTAGAGCTCTAGACTTCTTCTTCCATATTCAATACTTTTGTTTTCACATAGTTTAAAATTCTAGATTAGTTTTCTATATCCCTGAGAAGATATCGCTATCAATGATTGACAACCCGAAGATTAAGAGTTCTACATAGGGGTTTTTCATGTTCTCTTATTTCTCTTTAGTTTTTAGTTTCATTATTTGTGGCTAAACGCCTTGAGATTATAGGAATTTTGTAAGACCTATTTTCTTTAATGAATTCGTATGAATTCATAATTTTCCTTTTATGCTTGTTTGTGATTTATGATTTTAATTCTCATGCTTTGAAAATTGGCCACTATTATTGCATGAAAGTTATGATTTTGATATCTTATTCGGAATTGAATTCATAGTCGATCATATAGATCACAATACATGTTTCCCCTTGAGACCTAGCGTAGATAGGAGAACTATAGGAGGATATTCTTTGTGTGTTTTTTGTAACTGATTTAATTCTCTTGAGACCTAGCGGAGATAGGGATTATATTAGTTCACTATCATAAACTGTTATATTCGGGAGTATGTCGTTATTTATGCGAACCTTCCATGCATTAGGATTAAAATATGGTAATTAGACTGAATTCGTTAATTGATTTGGTATCGATACATTATGCCTCGAATCTTCTCTTTATTATTTGTTTATTATTTTGTTTATTATTGATTCGATCTCACTCATATTATTGTTTGCCTAGATAATAATTGAATTTCTAAAAGAATCATTCAGTGTGTTTTCGTTTATCAATTCTCGTGGATACGATACTCTGCTTGCTCTATTCTATACCTATTTTTTATGTTTAAAATAGTGTGATCATTGAACCATCTAAACCACACTAAGTGATAAACTCATTTTATCTGACTTTTTTAGTATTCGATATGTTCCCTAAATGTAATCTTAGGAGTGGACAACATGTGTTTTAACAAAAACTAGAGTAAATGCTTTGTAAGCAATGAAATCAATCATAATTTTTAAAAAAATTGGTCATTACATTAAATTTAAATTACAAATTGCACCATAAATGGTTCAAACTCGAGACTTATAACCTTATATATTAAACATTTTCATTGTATTGTAAGAGTATTGCATAAGAATGAATGTGTGAAATCTTACTAAAAGTGGAGTAAGAGTACGTGTGGATCGGGGACATTAAAATAACAAAAGGGACTACATTTTGGGGACATAATGAATAGCTTTTTGCATTGATGCCTAGTTGGTTTTTAATCATTTGAGTTATTTTAGTCCTTTTTATTTTATAGTGTCAATTTTTTGTGTTACATTTTTGTTTGTGTGATTTTAAGGTTAATAATTGGCTCCATTGAAATACAATTGATTAAAGCTCATTTTTTGTAGGATCCAGAAGAAAAAACAAACACAAAAACAGGAGTTAACATGAGAAAAAAATAGACCAATACCCTAAAAATCATTGGTTATTAGAAATTTTGTTATTCGTAATGTTTATGAAAATAAACTTGTAATTTCATCAAATGTATCTCAAACAAATATATTTATACAAAAATTAACAAACACACTTTTAATAAATATTGAGGTTACTTTTGGTTATTAATGGCGTTACTTTGGTCATTCATGTAAGTAATCATACATTACATGCAAAATATTTTCTATTTAATACTCTCATTATCCCGTTAAAAATGACTTGTTTTTCTTTTTGAATTTTTCCACTAATATTGAAATGTTTTTTAAAATGAAAAAGTAATTCTTTAAAAGTAATTCCAAAAGTATACACATAAATCTACTATTAAGCCAACACTCTCTAAAATATATTCATCCCTCCATAAAAAATTTACTCTTATCATTTTTGAACCATCCACCAAAAGTGAACTTCTTTCCTTTTTTAGGGGTGACAATTGAATCGGGTAAACCTAATAATAACCCAACTAGTTAATGGTATATTAAACTCACACACAATTTGAATGATCCAAACCTGGTAATGCACGCATGATCAGGTTTTGGGAGAGAGAGAGAGTAAAGCGCGAGAGTTTGGGAGACCAAGTTTTGGGCGAGAGAGATTAAGCGCGCGCGAGAGAGATTTTTTAGCCAGATTTGCAAATTTGATTTTTATTGTTGTAAAACATCGAGATTGATTATTATTTAGGGCGGAGCAGTAGCGGAAACCATGATAGGATATGTATTTTTTAAATTTCGAAACCATGGCTAAGCATGACAACAAAATCTGGTTGGCTTTAAACAAAATCCCGTCATCGAAAGATGAAAACCTGGCCAATTTCTCACCGGAGCATGAACCGACCGGGTTTACTATTATAGTTTTAAATTAATATTTTAATTGTTAATCATAATTATATATGATAAATAGCCATTATAATTTTTGTATTATAAAAATTGAATGTGATTATCATGTTATTTTTTATTTGATAATTATTTTAAATGAAATTGGGTATGATAAATGCACTTTTGGCGTTTAACATTGTTAAATAATTATAGGGTGTTCACATTTTGAAAACTATAGGTGAAATCGGCCGGGTCTTAACACCTACATCTGAGTTTTTAGATCCAACGTCTTGGTTTTATTTTTTGTGAATGAATAATAACTATTAGGTTAAAAATAACAAATGTCGTATGAAATACTAGACATCTCGGGGTTTTGAATACTCACGAGCATGTTTTATTCGTATGTATTTTGAAAATTATTTATAAATAAATCTACTGTATATTATATTGATTCATTTTTTCGCAAAAAATAATAAATATCGTATCAAATTATAGTTGTCTCATTAAATCTAATTTTGAATATTCATCATCAAATTTTATTCGTATGTGTTTTTTTGAAAATTAGTATTATTGTTTAGAAATGAAAATATTGTTTATAAAATGATTTAATTTTATGAAAAATTAATAAAAGATCTCGTATTTGAGAACCCGATCTTGTGGAGTCAAGTATAGTAGCTAGCATCTACTATAAGGAAATGATGTTAGAACAAATTGCCCAAACATTAAGACATGTATGAAGTGAGCCGCTATTGCAGTGGTTTGGGGATGAATGATTCGGTCATTTTAATAATTGGAGACCGGGACAAAAGTGTTCGGGCGTGCTTTCACTCTTGGTAGCGCGCATGGTGGAGGCTGAGGAGGCCGATGAATAAGGTTTATTCTTTGTTGTGAACATGAGTCAGTATTGTTTTGGTGTAAAGGAATACTACTATATTAGCGGATTACAATTGGAATATTCATATTTCGATACACGCCCTACATAGGACTTAGAGCACATTGAGGTTTATACCGCCTTTTGCGGTAGATCTTCCGCGACAGCTGCTGCTGTAGTAAAGAATTTCACAAACTAATCGGTTCAAGATCCAGATAGTGAATTATATCTGAAGGTGGCCCACGAGATATTTGCTTTCTTATTTTTCTGTAGGGTTGGTGCGACTTAATAATCGACTCATGGATCAGGATGCTAGTAGATGGCCTCAACTACTTATTCCCATAGGGGCTATATCTTTTCTTCAGATCATACATTATTTACAACTTGAGTTGGAATAATGTGAAGTACAACCTATACGGGCCTTCATGAGCACGGTGCATCTGAAAGTTGGGGGTATTTCCATGGATGAGCTAGATATTTGAGAGATTTTGTGATCGAGAGATTCAGCCCAGATGTTGTCGTTGGAGGTTCATTTACAAGATTGATGTCATACACAATATATTTCACATGAAAAAGGTAAATTTTAATATTTATAAACATCAAATAAACAATTTAAATTAATGTTATAATTTCTCAATTATTGCAGAGCGAGGTAACTTAGATGACTCTGAGTGTTGATCGTAAGGAGGTTCTAAATATTATGTGGGTAGCACCATACAACGCATTGAGACAGGGGATTTAGCCGCCACGACAGTGCAGAGCGAGTTACCTTAGACACACATTTGGACGCACCCAGATAGAGATCTCATCACCACATTATCATCCTAATACAAGCAGAAACTCGTCGTCCACTCATAGGCGCCGAGATACTGGAAAGCGGGTTGGGCCGCCGTTATCATCATCTTCTAGTAGTAGCTCCAGTGCACATCCAGACAATCATGGTGCGCGTCACGGGGCGTACACGATTACCCCTAATTAGATGGAGCGAATTTAAGAGTCAACGACTGAGAAAGCGGACGATATAGTGGAGAAGAGGTTCATGTATGTTCTAAAGAAGTAGTTCGATGAGCTAGTTGACATATTTTGGTGCTCAAGATCACGACGTAGTCTGATACCATTTTCTCCACAACGTAGGCCATCTCCAGCTCCAGTTACATCTGCTTATGATGATGTACCATTGCAGATCCCTAGATCTTCATCTGCAGTTTCTTCCCCTCCAATCAAGCTAAAGCACAATGCTTATTCAAGAGCCCGTCATTCGATGCATGAGATCGGACATTCACGAGATCACGACAAACATCATGATATGCCATGATCATCGATGTTCGAACGCACATATAGGTTGTTTTGGCTTGAATATGCATAGACTAGATTACGACGAGCATCATGATATGCGTGTATGTTCTATATACACAATACTTGGCTAGATTTTGTCATTTATATGAACTTTGATGGCAGGGAGATCAGGGGCATATCACGATGCTCGTCGTAACAGATAGATTGTTATGGGCTCGAAGATTATGACAAGTATCGTGACATGAATCTAATCTCCATGTCGTCAAAGTTCATATAAATGACAAAATCTGGTCACGTATTGTGTATGTAGAACATACACGCACAAAAACTAATCATATCACGATGCTCGTCGTAATCTAGTCTTTGCATATTCGAGCCCATAAGAATCTCTTTGTGCGCTTGAAAAAATTGATATCATGCATCGAACGACGAGCTCCTTAATATACAACATGCTCTGGCTCGATCCGAGAGAAAGAAACTTGAGGTGGAGATGGAGCTATGTGCGTCTACAATGGTACATCATCATGCTGAGAGGGAACTGGGGCTGTAGATGGCCTACTATGTGGAGAAAATGTTTCAACCAACTTGTTGAACCACTTCTTCACAACAGGTATGAACCTCTTCTCGACTTTATTGACTACTTTCTCATACCCTAACTCTGCAATCCGCTCCATCTAATTAAGGGTAATCGTGTATGCCTCGTGACGTACACCATGACTGTCTGGTTCCCACTAGAGCTACTAATAGAAGATGATGATGACAACGGCCTAACCACCCCCTTTTTGGTATCTCGTCGTCTATGAATGGACGACGAAGGTCCGCTCGCAACATGGTGATAATATTGTGAAGAAATCTCCTTCAAGCGCGTGTCAAAGGTGTATCTAAAGGGACTCACTCTACATTGGCGGTCTGTCGTGCGCGCTGTGAAGGTTGAATCCCCTGTCTTAAGGCGTTGTACAGTGCTGCCACATGATATTTAGGATCTCCCTTCGATCCATACCCAATAGTAACTGATAATATGATGATAACTGCTCATCAACACTCACAGTCATTTTAGTTACATGTTTAATACACTTTCGTATTGATTTTAGTTGTGTTTAGGGCCTCATTTCGTAGTCTTTTGAGTCAAGGGTGCAGAAGATGCCCATGAAACGAGTGGGGACAGCCAAGGCAACCTCACGAGTGTGACATGTAGCCAAGGCCACCTCGCGAGCGTTAGGCATGCCACGCTCGTTGGGGTGGCATTCAATAATCGGACAGAACGTTGGGTCCAGGTGCCGCTGGACCCCAACGAGCGTTGGAGAGCTACACGGAAAGAGAATCGAGGCTCTAGTTCTCGATGATACGGTTCAAGAATGAATGAAGACATGTCGAGCTCGAGACAATAAACAAGCACCTTGTAGTTCAAGGGTGTGATGGGCATCCATCCTCGCAAACAAATCGATATGGAAGGTATTAAAGGTGTACCCGGAATGGTAGCCGGTTTCATAACCGTACTGGCCGCTCTGGGAGCCACTCGCATAGCCCCCCTGATATCCCCTGTGACATCCGCGGTCATTGCCACCCTCGTAGACCTTCTCCTCCATCATCGTGTCTCTTACGGCTCCCTCTCTATCACCTGGGCCCACCTCGGTAGTGGGGCCGGCTCTGCCTTCCCGTTCCATGGCCACCTCGTGCTCCCTTAATCATCGAACCTAGTCTCTTCGCTCGTAGGGAACGAACTCGTTCTCACAAGCAAAGAGGCCACCATTTTTTAGGCTGACAAATGAAATCGGGGTGCTCGGAATGCGCGTCATGTAAGGCGCGGGTACCTGCGAATCAAAATGTTGTGCAAGATGAAAAGCAATATAGGCTAAAGAGGAATGAGCGTTCTCCCTCTTCTTGATACTGTCTAATTGGCCCCAAATAAAGGATGCAATGCATACCTTTTGGCCATGTTTGGCGGTATGGAGAAGGAAACAGTCCATCTCACTCACTTTGTTAGCTTGCTCTTTGCCGGATATATTATACGAGATAAATTTATGCAGCAGGCAAAAAACATTATCACTAATGAAACCACTAGGGGTGCCACTGGGATTCAAGTTATAGAGCCCCGTGAGATCATGCCAAACAGATACTGGATTGAAATCCTTGGGAGTTTCAGTAACTGCCCCTTTCAAAGACGAGAAGCTAAATACAATGTACATTATTGGACGAGTGACAACGAATTAATTGCCTAGAATTCTACAGTGCATAATATTGTTCCCTAGTCCAAAGCTAAAAGTGGTAAGCATAAGTCAGAATAACCTACTAAATCACTTTCAGCTAGTTTTAACAGACTTAAGTTTTTAAGATATGCATGCAAGGGAGTTCTAGCATGCAAAGTACTGACTAAATCTCAATCAAAGTGATGTGCAACAGTAATAGGCAAACGAGCAAGACGGTAGAAAAGTTTACCTTCCGTGGTGGTAAAGACCGAAAAATTGCACCCGGAGCAGCTCTGTTGGATATTCGTCGGGGGTTATGCTGGTTGGTCCTCATCGGGGGTCAGAATTTCAATTGTCGTCCTCTTTTGCTTGCTCATACCCATGATGAAAGTTAATTTGATGGAGGGTATGAAGGATTAAGAAGGGAGATGGAAAATATGGGAGAAGATAAGGAGTAGGAGGTGTGGTTGATTTGAGGGGAAATCCATGGATGAAAGTGTGAGAAAAGTGAAGAAGATGATGGTGTAGATGATGGGTAGAAGGAATTAGAAGGTTTAATGGAGTAATTTGATTGAAAAAAATGATGAATTTAGGATGGAGAAGTCTAGGGTTTTGAATTAGGGGAGAAATGAAGGAGTAAAAGGGAAAGAAGTTGGGAAAAATGGGAAAAACGCGTGGAGGGTAGGAATTAAATCGTTGAAATCACCTCCCCAACGGCCACTGGGCTTCGCTTTTTGACTCGACTGCAGCTCGCGTCTAGCGGCCGCTGGACCTGTGGTTCTATCTCGTGCCCGGGTTGCTCCCAGCGCGCGCTGAGGTCCAACGCCCGTTGGACCCCGCATTTTGTCTCTTCCACCTCGGCTATTCCCAGCAAGCGCTGGCTTCTACACAAACACGCCAAATTCAATTTTTTATCTTTCTTGATGATTGTGTCCATGCTTATGTTTTGGCTTGATTCTTGTTATGTCGTATGCTTCCCCTTCTTGATTAGGTGTTTGTTTTCTTGCTTAACTTATTCTAAGCATATGTCAATGATAGTTGTTATTAGCATGTCAAGCCTAAGTATGTGAGATGTATGGTTGTAGAGCTTAGATTGACTCGTATTTTGATTATGCTATATTGTTTGATTGTGCCCGTCTTGTGAGGAATGTGGCTTAGCTAGTACCAATCATGATTTGGATTATGAGTGTTATTCCCTAGTCATTTGATTTCCCTCTTATTCCAAATAAAAAAGGAAGCAGTTATATATATATATATGTATGTGTGTGTGTGTGTGTATAATAAGTAATACGCTAGAAGAGCGTAAAATAAGTTGACGAGTCGAGTTCATGGGTTCTACTCCTCTTATCTCCGACAATGAGTACGGAAAACCGCGTATGGCCACTCAATGTGAACCATCAATGCTTATACCCAATGATCATTCCCTTATACGATTTTGCTCGTTATTTTAAGGATTTAGGGGGATTTTATGTGTTGAGTGCTAGGGAGATGTGAGAATGTGTGCATAAAGTGATTGTGCGCTTGTTGATTTGCTGGTTTACGGGCAGCGCTACGGGCAGCGTTAAATTCTTGCATGTTGATTGTGACTTGACTCGAATGTGTTTGTTATTAGTTTTGCTTGAAAACAAGCAAATGGTTAAGTGTGGGGGGTTGTTTAGCACATTTTCGTATTGATTTTTGTTGTGTTTTGAGTCTTGTTTCGTAGTCTTTGAGTCGATTTTATTTTATCTTTAGATCGTTTTACGCCGGGTGCGATTTGCTTGTGAATTGGTTGTAGGAGTTGAGGAGAGTTGCATAATGAGGCTAAAAGAATGCATTTTGAGGTGAGAGAGCACGATGGATGAGCTTGGGTCAAGCCGAGGGTGCGGAAAATGCATGGGAGACGAGTCGGGACAGTCAAGGCCACCCCGTGAGCGCTGGGCATGCCACGCTCGTTGGGGTGGCATTCAATAATCGGATAGGACGCTGGGTCGAGCGGCCGCTGGACCCAGCAAGCTCTGGAGAGTGCTATCTGGCGAGACAGATTCATGAGTCCAGCGGTCGCTGGACATGCGGGGTAGCCGAGGCAGAGAGTTGTGCACAACGGGCACTGGGCTTGCTACAACTGTTGTGCGCGATTGAAGAGCGGATATTTTACCTATTTAAAGACTTTTTCAGTTATTTTAGCACACGCCTTTCATTTTAGAACTCTTGTACTTTGTATTTTCATCGCTTTCCTAGATTAGATTTTTGCTTTCTCTTAGGATCGAAGTGGATTTCTACACATTGTGATTGATTTTTATTTAGTAAGTTTGATTTTTATGGATTAGTTTCTTGATTTCCTTTCAATTACCATGAGTTACTAAATCTCATCTAGGGTTTAGATGTTCTAAGATCTTCAATTGATGTCATCTTCATTCGATTCCTCTTAGATTCTAGAATAGATTGAGACATTATTCTAGTGTTTGACCTATGTTTAATCAACGTCTTTTCTAATCGGAGACGTGATAATTGGAATTTTTTATTTAATTATAAGTGTTTCCTATTGTGTGATTCACATACATGAGTTAGGACCACCGTTTAATTGTCAAATACGTAAGTTAGATATTAAACAACCTTATGAAATCTTTAATTTAATACAAATGCATGATTGGATATGATATTAATTGTTGATAAATGAATATCTAAGTCTAGACTTCTATCTCTAGATTTTTAATGCATTAATTTATTTGTTTGCCTAGTTAGGATTGAAATACCAAATCTTGAATAGAGTGTTCAGAAGTCGTTTTAATTCGTGTTGTATAACATTCTTAATTGATAAGCCATGTTTAGCTTTCCATCGAGATTCGACTAGGGTCAGCTTGTCACGTGCAATAGACATCGTTTAGTTACAAGAACCTAGGCACACGTAATAGGTTGAACATTACCTCGTTTGCAATCATAAGAAATTAGAACGTTAAATTTAAATCGTTTATTTGATAATCATAAATATTAAAATTTATCTCTTCCAAATGAAACATATGGTGTATGACATCAATACCAATCCTGAAAATGAACCTCCAATGAAAACATCTAGGTTGAATGTCTCAATCAAGCAATCTCTCAAATGTCTGGCTCATCCATAAAAATATCTCCAACATCCAAATGTACAATGTCACGTGGAAAAAGTTGAGGACTGAACACACGTCGGAACGGACTGTCATTTGCGCTAGCTCGCTTAAAGTAGAAGAGTGGGGAACCTCTAGCTTGTTTTTGGAATTCGACACCAGGAAGACTTTTCACACCTTCGACCGACATCGACTCATCTCAATCTTTAAGGAAGAGATCGACGATCCCAAGTTCTTTTACTCCATTCAAAAAGTCGCGTCTCGCCGCCTCCTTAATGCGAAATTTAGAACCTCCATTTTTATTTTGAGGAGCGCCCCCAAATATTCTGAAATTGCGGAGGCTTGGAGTATCGTTAAAGTCTAAATCTATTCTTACCACAAGCTTTTTATAATATGGCCATGATCTGTCATTACGTGCGACTATCTTCACTATAGAAGTAAAGTAAAAAAAAAGAAAAACAAAAAGGGCCGCGTCTTGCCGCCTCCCTTAATGTGAAAGTTAGAACTTCCATTTTGAGAACAGCCCGTATAGGTTGTACTTCACATTATTCCAACTCAAGTTGTACAAATAATGTATCATCCAAATAAAGGAAATAGAACCATGGAAATAGACTAAACGTGTCGAGGTCATGTACTAGCATCCAAATCCATGAGTCGATCCTAACCGTCTTATCAACCCCACACAAAAATAAAAAAGCAAAGAGCACGTGGGCCGCCTTGATGTATAATTTACCATCAGGATCTTGAACCGATCGATTCGTAAAAGACTTTAATACAGCAGCAGTTGTCGCGAAAGATCTACCACAAAAAAACAGGCATTAAGGTTATAAGTAGGGCGTGTATCGAAATTTGAATATCAAAACGAAAACGGCAAATCAACCAATTCCCTACATACGTTACCTGACCTTTGTTCACAACGAAGAAAAAACCTTTTTCATCGCCATTGTCAGCCTCCACCATTCACGCCATATAATAGCGGCTCGCCTCGTACATGCCTTAATGTTTGGGAAATTTGTTCTAGCAGCGTTTCCTTGTAGTAGATGCTTGCTACTATATTTGGGTCCACAAACCCGGGTCTTAACTACGGGATATATTATATTTTTTCATAAAATTTTATCAATTTAATAAACAATATATTCATTTCTAAACAATAAATAACTTTCAAAACACATACAAATAAAATATGGTGATGGGTATTCAAAACCAAATTCAACGAAACGACTATAATTTGATACAACATTTACTATTTTAATGAAAAATAAAACAATCTAACATTCAGTATATTTATTTATAAACAATAAATATTTTTCAAAATACATACGAATAAAACATGCTCGTGGGTATTCAAAACTCGGTTTAACGAGACGACTTGTATTTAATATTGTATTTATTATTATTTTTCAACCTAATAATTAATCTATAATTATAATTCACAAAAAAAACCCATACATCGTATCTAAAAACCCGGACGTGGGGTGTTAAAACTCGGTGGATTTCACCATAAGACCCGAACCGACCGAGTTTTAGTAAATGCCACTGGATTTTCATAATTTCCAAAACGTTACCATAATATAATTATTTAACAACATTAAACGTGTATTTATCATAGCCAATTTTATTTATATAAATATATAATAATCAAATAAAAAAAATAACATGTTAATCACATTCAATTATAATGCAACGTATATGATGGCTATTTATCATATATAGATCATGATTAACAATTAAAAAAAAATTAATTCACAACTATAATTTTGTTTAAAGCCAACCAAATTTTATTTTCATGTTTCGCCATGGTTTTGAAATCAAAAAATACCTTTCATGCCATGATTTTCATTGATGCTACGCTGCTTCTCCGCCTCTGTTCTGACCTAAATAAAAATCAAACTAAATGTTATTCAACAATAAAATTTGAATAATAAAAATTTAATTTGCAAACTTGGTCGAACAATCTCTCTCGCAATCTATCTCTCTCAAGTTATAAAACCCTCTCTCTTGCGATTAACTCTTTCTCGCCCAAAATATAGTCTGCCAAACTCTCACGTTTAACTCTCTCTCTCCCAAATCCTAGTTACGCGTGCATTTATTAAAGGGGAAATAATGTGAGTCAATGTGCATTTATCTCTCCATCAAGCGTGCACAGTTAATAACAAGTCAACAAACAATGTCCGACAATTTTTGAAATTTGTAAAAGGTTAAAGAATCACTCTCTCACATGTAAATTTTGTGAATAAAAGAAATTTGTAAAAAGTAAAAGCCAACAAACAATGTCTTCTCTTTCTGTCGCACGTCAAACACAATGATTGGGTAATTATGATGTTTTATTTTCTCAAACTCTCACACTTAACTCTCTCTCTCTCTCAAACCATAGTCACGCGTGCATTTATTGTAGGAGAAATAATGTGAATCAATGTGCATTTATCTCTCTATCAAGCGTGCACAGTAAATAAATAAGTCAATAAACAATGTCTGACAATTTTTGAAATTTCTAAAAGGTTAAAGAAACTCTCTCTCACACGTATCTTGAATAAAATAAATTTATAAAGGTAAAAACCAACAAACAATGTCTTCTCTATTTGTCGCAGGCCAAACACAATAATTGGGTAATTGTGATGTTTTATTTTCTCTTTCTTATTTATAGAAAGGGTATTATAGATTTTTTTTTGGACATTTTTCTTGTACTCCCTCCGTCCCATTAAATTAGACCCATTTGAAAAGTAAATGAGTGTATTATTTTAATACAAATGAGTCTAATTTAGTGGGACAGAGGGAGTATAAGTTACATTTAGGTTATTTTTCCATCTTCAACTCAGGGAATAACATTTTTCATAAATAACTCATTTTTAAATATATTACTATAAATCTTTTGGATGGTTTGAAACCATAATAGTCGGTTTGAAATCGTAACTGAAATCGTCTTACACAGTTCAGTTCCAACTCGTGAACTGTCATTCCTATTGTTTGATTCTGATTCCAGATTTTTGAAATCGCTAACCAACAGTTTGTTTACAACAAAACTAAAACCGTAAGTGTGAACACCTAGTTGTGATCTTATATTCTCTACAAACGTAAACGTTCACCCGCTTGAGGCGGGCAAAGTTAATATGCATGTGAACTAGGGATGACATTTTACCCGCGGGTACCCGACCCTAATAGGGGTGGGTTTGAGAGGCATTTGATATCCACGGGTAGATTCATGGGTAGAATTTAATATTCATTTAGTTCGCGGGTATGAGTATGGATAGTTACTATTCATACCTGCGAAACCCATATACTCGCGAAAATTACCCATGAAATACCCGTGAAATATCCACGAAATACCCACCAAATATCCGCGAAATACCCACCAAATATCCGCGAAATACCCACAAAATACCCGCGAAATACCCACCTAGTTACCCATCTAAATCTAAGATTTTATCCCACATTGAAAATTTAAGGAACTCTATCAAATGATGACTTTTATAAGACCTATCTAAATCTAAGTTATTATCTCACATTGAAAATTTAAGGAACTACATCAAAGGAGAGCTCCTATAAAATCCATAGATATCAATTTTTGAACTTAAATTTGTCAACTCAAGCAAAAATAATAAATAAGTTAAAATTTAAATTTTTTGCCAAAAACCCCGCTTCTCGGGTCATCGGTTCTACCAATTTTTTGTTGGTCTCACCAGTTCACTATAGTGATTGGATCGGTTAGCTAACTGGTTCGTGGTTAACTCGGCAGATATAATTCGGTCCAATTTTTTAAATATTGTCCGCGGGTGGTGGGTACCTGATGGATGGCGAGTTCGTGGGTACCCGCCGAGTGGCGGGTATGAGTGATTTTTATACCCGTGGCCGGTGGCGGATCGGGTGGCGAGTACGAACTTCCTTTGCGGGTATGAGTATGGATAGCTACTATCCATACTCGCCGTACCCGATTGTCATCCCTAATGTGAACCATATGATATGCCTTGTAGATGTATATTAAAATATTAATAAAAAAATTATTAACTCTCACTTTCAGACTAAATTTTATTGATTATGGTATAATTTAAAATTATTTAAAATATAAAAAAAAATGAAATTTATTTTGAATCATATGATTATGTGGCAATGTCACATTAGCCGTAAGCACGTTTAGAGATGTCCATCGCAAACGGGTGAACGATCCTCTCTCTACAAATTAACTAACATTATAATAATTAAAACATTTAAATTAATTTTAATACCATCTTTATCAACAACCATATCCCTAACTCAATCTTCTCACCTTTATATTATTATATTCATTTATCTCTCTTCTATAAATTTATTATTCCTCACACCCACCACTTTCATTTTTATAAGTTTATCAATGACCTCATTCTCAACCCAACATTCTCACATTTATATTATTAAATTAATTTTCTATATATTATTATTTAATTAACTTTTTTGAATAATTTAATTATGCGAAATAAATTAATAATATAAATAAAAAATTTAAATTTTTAAAAAAAAGTAGAAACTAATATGAGAATTCTCAAATAAATAGAAATTACAATAACTAAAACACGTAAATCAAAATAACCAACTGATCACCGAATAATTATACGAAAATTACACATTTAATTATCATCACCATACTTTCGCCATATGTGCTCGACCTAATCGTTTTGAAGATTGTTGTGAGCTTCTCTATCACGAGTTGTGTCTTATTCGTCATATATTTCTTCAAACTTGCAATCCTTTCTGTAGAAAATACAAAAATATCATCTTCAATTTTTCTACTTCTTCACTTTGTCCTGCAGCTTGAGTAGCTCTTCGATCTTCCATAAATCATGCGGGATCACGATAGTTTAGGTAAGTGTTTCTTTCATCCTCCACTATCATATTGTGCATGATAATGCAAGCAATCATTATTTTTGTCATCATAACACAATCCCATAAAAGGTACGAACGTTTGATAAAAGAGAAACGAGCTTGTAGAACGCCAAATGCTCTCTCAACATCTTTTCGGCAGCCTCTTGATGTTGAGCAAATAATTTGTGCTTCTGAATTTGTGGTTCAATAATAGATTTGACAAATGTTGCCCATGAAGGATATATGTCATCGGTGATATAATATCTCATATTCTTTTCCTTACCATTTACAACATAACTAACCTTTGGAGCTCGGCCTTGTAAAACATCATTAAAAATAGGAGAGTGATCAACTACATTAATATCATTTCTCAAACCTGGAGTTCCGAAAAATGCATGTCATATCCATAAGTCCTGCGAAGCAACTGCTTCCAAGATGATCGTTGGCTAACCCTTTCTTCCTCTATATTGCTCTGCCCATGCTTTAAAGCAAATTTTCCATTCTCAATGCATATAGTCGATACTCCCAAGCATCCCTAGAAAACCACGCTCTTCACCAACATGCAATATATATGTCATGTCTTCTTCAGTTGGCTTTTTGAGGTATTCATCACCAAAGTTGAAAATGACACCCTCAACAAATTTGGTAAGTGATTTTCTTATTGTAGTTGCACTCATCCGAAGTATTCATCAAGCAAATCAGCTGCAGTTCCATAGGTGTAATACCCCGTCTTTTAATTATTTAAGTAAACGAAATTCGAACGCGTTTGTAATACAATCGGATAATAAAATATTGAACGTTTAGTAAATTAATGAAATTAATTAATTGAATGGGAGTTTTGAATTTAGATAAATAAGTGATTAAAGAAATTTTTAATTAATATCTTAAAGGATATTAATCTTAAGGTTTATGTTTTGGAAATATATAGGTATGTTATAGGTATGTGTCATGACAATTTTAATGATATGCTTAGGTTGCATACACAATAATTATGTAGTATAAATTTTATCTAGTTAGATATATATATATATCTATATATATATATATATATATTATACGTTACCTTATACTTATATATAGGTTGTTAACATAAAATTTGAAACAAACAATATGAAACTACACGTATAACATAAAGATGTATATGTTTGAACTTGCAACATTATTTAGGATTGGAAATAAGAAAATAACACTCAAGTATGTACATAATTACATGCATGCACCTATTTTAGTAAAGTAAAGAAAGCTAGGAAATAGAAACACTTGAGTGCTATGAAGCACTAGTACGTCATTTTGGGTAGCGCACCATAAAAAATACGTACTCAGTACGAGTACGTTCTAGTCTAAATACGTATTTTAAACGTATTTATTTAATTTTTAATTTTTAATAAAAAAACGTCAAAAATTCGAAAAAAAATACGTTTACTTGATTTAAAATACGTTTTGTACTAACCTATAACACTTTCTTCACGCAGCATTTCAAACATCAGTCTGCATCGTGTCTGCCTCCATTGACCCTTCTTGCCCGTCGGCATCGCCTCCATTGTGCCTTCTTGCCGCTCATCTTCGCGCTTATCGGGCTGCTTACCTTCTTGCCCGCCAACGTCTGCCTCGATTCTATTGTACAGAAGGTGTGTGTGTGGGGTGGAAGGCGCTGCGCTGCGCTAATAATTATTAATTAAATTGGGGGTGGGTTTAGGGTTTGTGGGTGGGAGGCGCTGCACAGAAATTGGGGATTGTGGGTAATGAGTTTACGTTTGTAAGTATGTATACAATTGGGGATTGTGTTGGGTGGGCTGGCGGTGGGCTGGGGAATGGGGGTTTATATGGGCTGTATTGTTTGATTTTTGAATATTGTTTGATTTTTGAATTAGAAATGTATTTGTATGGGCTGCATTTGTATGGGCTGTATTTGTATTAGAAATGTATGTTGTTTGATTTTTGAATAGTCAATTTATGTTGTGTTTGTTGATTTAATTATATGTTAATGATATAAGTATTAATTTCAAATTATTTGATTGATTTAAAAGGTATAAACAATGGCCACCGGTAGTTCATCCAGCTCAACTACTACGACACCTTCAAACACAAGTGGAAATTTAGATGGTCGTAAAGTATTGTGGAAGTATGTCACAATAAATGACAACGAAACAATCGGTGGAAGTGGTATATCTTGGCAATGCAATTTTTGCATGATGCAAAAGCGAACGTCATACACTCGAGTCGTCAGTCATTTATTAAAGCTTGGAGGAGGTATTAAAGCTTGCCCTGGAGTAACTCAAAAAGACATTGGAGAAATGAATAAATTGATAGAAGAAGAAGAGAAAAAGCAAAAGGCTACCATTTCTAGAAGAGTGCCATTACCACCCCCTTCTACAAAACACATGAGTGAAGTTTATTTGGGTTATGAAGATTCAAGCAAGTAAATTGAGTGAAGTTTATTTGGGTTATGATTTTTATAATTTTATTAATAATAATATATAAAATATTTATAAATAAATAAAAACGTATTTTGAACGTATTCGTATCTTAAATTTTTGAAAATGAACGTATTTACGTATCAAATCGTATTCGTATCCATATTTCGTTCCCGTACTGGTGCTTCATAGCTTGAGTGAAAAGAAAATCATATATTATATATATATATGTATTAGTACAGCCTGCTCAATACCCAATTTAGATAATACATTACAGTAAGCAAAGAAAAGATCTAAGCTTTATCCTAAGGCTGCAGCAACATGTAACAATAGGAAAGAAGAAAGCATTTCTATATGTGTGTAAGTGATGATTACATTAAGCACATGGAAAGATCAAAGCAGCACAGCTGCTGCAGTTGAAGTAAGCAGCATGCTGCTGCAGAGTATAAGAGTGGCAGTAGCCACGGTTGAGTGAAGGGAGGGAAGTCTTCCATTCATGCCTTCATCCCATGCCCTACAATAATAGCATTAAGTCTATTAGAACCAGCTACACTAAGACTTAAGCACTAAGCTATCAATACACACTCCAATTAACTATAAAAGGGGCATAAGGGGGCTGTCTTTGAAACGTTACCACACCCAAAAAAAAACACACACCTAAACACTAAAACATTGCAGCAGTCTCAATTATCACACAAGAAGAAGAAGTAGTTCAAGTAAAGGTAACGAAACTAAGCTCTAACTATCCCTTCCAGTTATATCTCTTAAGGTTTAACTTACAATTATATACAATTATAATCTGTTCTCCTAATTAAATCCAGGAAAACTGAAAACTGTAACATATATATGTATCTGAAATCTAAGGAACATCACAGACACACAAATCTGTTTCTGCCTCTCATTTAAAATCCTGATTTCAGAAAATAAAACTTAGTCCTTTAGTCTCCCAAAAGATCAGTTCATATATACATATACCTATGTTTTCAAAGCCCAGTTTAAAGACTAGAAACTGAACTTAATATAGGTGTTTATAGTTTGAAAATCAAACCATAATCAGTTATCAAAGCAGAGCACTAAATTGCAGAGAAGTAAAGGATTAAAATGTTTAAACATATTCAGAATTTAGTAAACCAAATCTTAAGCTTTTGTCTAATCTGAGATTTATGTTTGAACAAAGCAAATTCTTATAGTAAGACCTCAACCAAAGCACCATAACTGCTTTATCTACTGAGACAAAAATCCAACCAGCTTGGACTCAGTTTTCCTCAAAATCCAATTATTTAATTAAACAGAAAGACAAGCCCAAAACTTCACATAAAAGATTCATCTGCTAGAAATGAAGAATCAAATCAAACCTTAAATTTGTAGAAAATCAAAATGCTACTGAAACCCTACAGAAACCAAACCAGAAACTTAACTATAAATTAAACCTTCAAGTAATAAATTTTCACAGAAACACACTAAGACTCTAAACTTATAAATCAGAACACAAAATAATAAAAACGAGATTAAGAGCAGACTTAGCTGCTGCTATAGGGAAACTCCCAACGAAATCAGAATCTATGCCACTTCAGTCTCGACTCCACCAAATCCAAACCTCAACAGGAAATTGCAACGTAATCAGTTTGGGAGTGAAAATAAACTGGAAAATTTAAATAGATTTAAAGACCCAACTAAAATTTCAATGATAATTAGAGGGTGTAGTAAGAGAGATGTGTTAAGAAGTTACCTGAAGAGGAAAATTTCCTCCTACGGCAGTTTTCTCGAACCAGAAGCCATCTTCATCATTGAACCATCGAAAAAAAAACCAAATTGACTGAACTAAGTGTCCTATTACAGTAAGGAAATAAAAATAATCAGAAAAGAAACCATTTCAGAAAATATAGAATTCACCCAAAACCTTCTTAATTTAAATCTCTAAACATGCAAACACAGAAAGGGTTTAGAAAAAAAAAATTAAAACAGAAAATTTAAAAGCTATTTACTTCCTTGGGAAGAATTCAGAAGTGGAAACCCCACAGTAATAGGTAGAGGGTAGCGAGAGAAGCATCTGGGAGAGAAAGATCAGTAGAGAGAGTAGAGGCAGTAAGTTGAAAGCAGAGGGAGTATAACGTGGAGACAGAAAGGGAGAGAGATGAGCGACTTACGGTGGAGGAGAGGCTGAGAGAAAGCTTGACATCGAGAAAGACGAGTGAAAGCAGAGGATCGAGGGACAGAGAGACAGAAGAGAGGAGAGGGCGAGATAGGAGAAGCAGCGAGGGAGTCGAGAGATAGCAGAACAAATTCGAGAGGGAGAAGGAAAGAGTTGTGTCTGGTGAGGAAATGAGGGGTTAGGGTTAGAAGTTAGGGTTTGTTAGAACTGGGCCGGGTTTTGGGCTGGGAATTAAGTTGTTCTGGGCCTAGATAAATGAAATTGTTGGGCCGAATTAATTAAATCTTAGGGGCCGAATTAATTAAATTAAATGGGCCCAGTTTATTAATATTAAGATAATTAATACTTAACTAATTATAATTAATTAGTAAAGCCCACTTAATTAATTTAAAAGGATTAGTTTAAAATGTAATAGTTTAAGACTTAATTGAGAGTATCATTTTAATTAAGGAGTTACATTAATTAGAAATATTAAATATTGAAAAAGGGATTAGTAAGATATATACCCCTTAAGTGTTAATAATTAGAACTTATAATAATTAAAGCCTAAGTATGAAGTTAAGAAAATCCAATTTAATTAATAATTGGGTTCTAAAATAAGAGAATTTATGTCTCTAAATTTATTAAGGATTTATTTGTAGAATTAATATTATAAGGTTGTAAGAGTTAAATAATTATAACTTATAATATTAAGTGAATCATTAATTATTCAGAATGAATTTTATCATTAAGTGTTAATACACTTATTGCACTTAAATGCAATTACCGGAGTAATTGAATTGAGGATTCAATACTTTATAAATAATATTGATCTGAAGAATCAATATCTCGATTAACGAGTCGAAACAAGAACTAAGAATAATATATTCTTACAATTAATATTTCAAATGCACTAAGGGCATTTTAACTTGTACGAGCTCTTCTAAAGGTTTTTGCGAGAGACCTGTTTCGCATTTCGAGATCAAATCCAGTGCAAATCGAAGTTATCCAAGTAGGTTTTCTATTACAAAGAAAATTATGTGTGTCGTATGCTATTTATGTTGTTTTCAAAAGGAATTCAAATTGAGGAAATATGTTTCAAAGTATTGTCTTGCCGAAATGATTTATGTTTTGTATCAATGCCTATTTGATTAAGGGTACCTGGTGTAAGGATCCTGGATGCCTGGTTTAAGGATCCGAAGAATTTAAATCGAATTCGGGTTCCAGTGGGTGGTGTAACCTACTCGAACTAAATGTGCACAAATAACCGGGAGTCATCGAAGTTGTTGACCGATTACAGTGGACCGTGAGTCATCGATCGGGTTGGCCGATTCGGTGTCCGTAGAAGGTGGCCACCTTCTCGGTACTATAAATCATCAAATTACAGATATGACAAGTATACTAAAGAAAATTAGACAGCTGTCGAACATAGGATCTTTCACAAATGAATTTAGTGAACGTAGGTGCTTTTAAAGACAAAATCTCTATGTCTCACTCTTACGGCATTGACAATTATATTGTATGCATGTGGTTTTGGCATGTGCCTACTGAGTACTTTTGTACTCAACCCTGCATGTATTTATAAATGTGCAGGTTGAGACATGATGATGGGAGATGCTATGTTGGGCTTGTCGGTCTTAAATAAATCTTGGGTGTCTACGTGTCTTCATACACGTAGACTTCAGTCGATCCTTATTCCGCTGCGTGAGTTTCTATCAGTTTTGTTTGGCGAAGTAGCCAACTATGTAAAACAAATCCTAGTATGAACTAAACTCAGTTATTGAATTACCTCAGTTCAGTCAAAGCCTTCAGGGTTCCCATTTATCCTTCATTTATTTATTCTATAGTCGCGCACCCAGACTCTGCCGGGGAGGGCGAATGGTCGGGGCGTGACAATAGGCCAACACCATTATAGTTGCAGTACATTTTTGAATCGAAGACATACCTAAACGTCCGGTAGCATCATGATTTTGTTGGAAAAATTCATCAGAAGCAACCATCTTATTCATTATACGCTCGAACAAGTGCTTTTGCATGCGAAACCTTCTACGAAAAATTTATGGAGGGTAGATTGGATTGGCTGAAAAGTATTGCTCGAACACACTATCATGGCCCTTCTCACGTATACGTTCAATATATCGTCTAGTTGCTGTAAAAGTGTGATCTGTAGGTTGAATGTATAGAGTTGGAATACGAAAGAATACATATTCGACAATGCGATCAACCTTTTTTATTTTGATCAACAATACGTTCTTCCCACTCATCAAATTCGATGAAGCTGAAATCAAAATTGGAACTTGATGACACTTTTTTTTTAGGAGTTTGAAGACGTGAAAGAAAAGAATCGAATGCTAGATGTATTGCAATGTTAGAAAGTTCATCAATATATATAGTGTCAAGGTATGTCATAATATGATTTTTTGCGAAATTAAAGTGATGTAACATACGCATGTGAGTCTGCATAAATTATCGGATGCACTTGAATAAAGCTATGGTCAAGTTTATCAAGTTGCAAATGTCATATGCATGTGAAGAAAGCTGTGGTCAAATACATTTAAAATTCATCCTCAAATCTCCTAATTTAGTCATTGCATCAACTTCTTTTTCACGTGTGATCCTCATTGCTCGCAGTTCTGAAGTGAAATCATCGGAAAAACCATAAGATTGTGATATTATAATTTTCTCTTTTCTTTTTGCCTTAGCTTTAGCCTTAACTTTAGCCTTATCTCTACTAATTTGATCACAGATTGTTGTTGCATCACTGAGAGGAGTTTCTAGAGTGGAGTCAGTTGGATCATCTCCATCAGTTCTTGATTTTTTTGAGTTGCCACGATCTTCTTCAATACTATCTTCATCTTCCATACGAGACTGTGTGCGATCTTCACTCAAATCCATCTCCCAATTGGGATGGCGACGCATCACTTTATCAAAAACATCTTTATGCATAAATTTAGATCTCCCATAAAATATTTGTGCATGATTTTCAATAGTATCTCCAACCCGTCGCAAATTAATGTATTTATATTTAATGTAAATTATTATTATTATTATAGTTAATTAAAAAGAATAAAATTTAACTAATTAATACTTAAAAGAGATTATAAGTAGGAAGTGATGGTATAAATATTTAAAGAGAATATATTTAATGTGTGGAAATGAATGGTATCAAATTAATCTATATATATATTTATAGCAAATAGTTCATATGAGAACATATCTTCATGTGAAAAGTAAAAACATATCATAACCCTTCATTTAAGTAAAATCAATGGATACAAATAAAGAGTAGTATTTATATTAAATAATCATTTAAAGGTACATAAGGATATTATTGAGATACCAAATGTATTATCTTTCATACCACCTATAATTATGGGATCACTTCCTGATGCGCAGCGAATACGTAATTTCGATTGGAAATGAACAAAGCAAAGAACGTTGATACACAAAGGTATACCGTAAGTTGCCGAACGAGAACTCAAAAGTTTATTGACTGTTTATTTTCTTCTCCCTCTCCAAATCTCCACAAAGAGTTTAAATAGAATTTACAACTTAAAGAAATTGCAAATAAGTCCACAAGGAAATAAAAACATTATAATTAAGGAAGCTAGAATTAAAAGACAAAGCACCGTAGCAATATAAGTCTCAGAAGCTCTTGCGCCTATCGAGCTCGTCCAAGAATGCAAAAGCTCTTTGATCCACATCATCTCCCCCGGGGTCAGGAAGATTCGTCCTCGAAGCTGGAGGGTCATCGTCAGAAGAAGCATCACCGACGTACGGTATGAGGTGCTTGACGTTGAAAACATCCGAAGTACGAATGTGACTAGATAAAGTTAGGCGATAAGCATTGTTGTTAATTCGCTCCAAAATCTCAACTGGACCAAAATGCATCATCATCAGCTAATTCATTCCTTTTAATTTCCACATCTCTTTGTTTAAGCTATGTCCGCAACAGGCTACATTGCCTCGCAACAGCTATATTGGGTTATGAATTTACAACAACCTCCTTGCATTCCAACTCAAATTGCTATACTAGAGGAGTACCTTCTTATGGAAGTAGTTGCTTGAAGAGCAGAGCCAAAATCGAAAAGAAAAGTTGGTTTCAGAATGAAATATTACCACACAGCTTCTCAATGAATATATTTGGGAGTTGAAAAAGAAAACAAGCAGAGTAGCCAATATGCTGTAAATAATACCCTCGTCCATGCATTTGTTACCACACATTTTTGTCATTCTGGTTAGTTCACGAATTTGTTACTCGATTTCTTTTTCCTTTTATGGCAACAGAATTTCTTTACTTTATACACACAAGTCAACTAAATATAATAAATCAAGTTAGACTCAAGCTTCACTCAATACAAAACACACCTTTGTCATATTGAAACTGAGCAACAAAGTGCCAAGTCAAAGTGGGTAACAAGTTAGTGGACGGTGAGAGTAGTAAGATTCAAGAAAATGAGTACCTCTGTCATACTGGCATGGTTTGTAGTTGTAAGTGTTTGAACTTTTGATCCTTATTAAAGCATCGTGCAGTCTCAGCCACGCCTTTGGACAAGACTTGTGTTAGAGCATCTACACCTTCTTGTAATGAAGCATCAATCTGTAATATCCTAAAAATGAATATAAATAAACCTTTTTTCGTGTATGATTAGCAGAGTTTCATAGACAAGCAAGAGATAATCGTAGCTATGTGTAAAACTTTTGGTTCTCTTTCCTTTTAAATCATTTTTGGCCTATCCTGGAAATTATGAGATACTGGGGATGTCATATAAAGAAAAGCTACATATGCTGCATGAAAGTAAAGCACGGCACGAGCATACCCTTTCTCGAGCTTTAACATTAAACTTTTGCAGTAAATATGCTTTTGGATCCATTTGACCAGCAGGCCTCCCTATACCTAACAAAAGAATTATGCATGAGCATGATATGATTATTTACAGCTAAAAGTGAAAATGTGCCAAACAGCAAAACTAATTAAACCCAGTTACCGATTCTTAGACGAGGAAATTCTCTATTCCCACGAAAATGATGGATCACGCTCCTTAGTCTGGCAAAAGTGTGTAATGTGATGTAGATGGACAGTAGAAACAGCAGAACGAAAACCCCACTAATCACTATTATGAATCTAACAATTCATTCTCAAATAATAGTCTTGATTCTCTTGAATTGCAGTTCAGCAGTCAATTATGCAGCAGGAAAATGTTCCCAATACACTGTAATAAATTGATACAGGATCTGTAGCCCGATTTCTTCATCACTTTAATCAAGTTGTGTAGATATTAGATAAATGGATACCTAAAATATCGTTGTGACTGGGCCTGGTGTATGGCCAAAAATTCAGTTGAATGATGAGAGATTTCCAGAAATACAATGCCAATAGGCAGATTGTATGAGGTACAATCCAGTCTATCCAGTATGCAATTAAATTAGCTATATTGTGACAGGCAAAGGTTGTCAGCATAAGAACACACAATGTGCTAGTCTGCTAGAAGCTCCAACATAAAGTTTCTATTTTCTTACCCATTATGACTTCCATGATTCCCCAAGGGGTTTAGGCGAAGAACCCCGCAAGGCAAATCCATGTCATCGTGAAGCTATAAAAGCAAACTTCGGATGTCAGTATGAAATTCATCTGGCCAATAAGAGACTTAGTACGAAAAGGGAGTATTGTCGGTACCACGAGAACTCGGTTAAGGGGAAGCTTATAGTAGGCTGCAAGAGGACCACTCTGCACAAAAAGAATAGGAGGTAGTTCAGCACGCATGCACAGGCACATACACGAACACTCACATAGAGAATTGATCAATAAATCTCAGTCTTACAGATTCACCAATTAAGTTCATGTAAGTCTGAGGTTTCGCCAAGAAAACTGGAACCCCATTTACAAAACCTGAATAACGCATAAAAAGAAACACTAAAAATCACAAATCAAACTGCATAAGTTCTTAGCACAAGACAGCATAATAATGAGACTATAAAATACGTGCCTTTGCCAAATACGGCTTTGCAGTGGACAGAGACCATCACTATCCCATGCGATTTAGCAAATGCATCGATGAATTCAAACCCCATATTATGTCTGGTGCCCATAAATCTACTCCCTGGATTGCCCAAACCCACAAAAAGCCACGGCTGCGGATCGGGCAACGCGGCAGAGGTGTAAATGCACCGCCGCGGAATCTGCCTGAGGAGCATTATGTATCCACTGTTCTCACTTCTGAAACAATTTTGAACAGCAAATTCATAAATTAGGAAATTTTGGGGATTTTAGTTTGTTCTGTGCGTAAGAATGAAGAAGAAATGTGAAATGGGGGAAGTTCATGGGATTCAATACTTGGGCCTTTTATTGGGCCTCGTCCAATTAACATAGTTGGGCTTTATATTTAATTTAAGGGTAATTTTAAACATAGTCTCAAATTCTACTTTCATAGCCTCTATTTAAAATAACTAGTCCATATATAAGTTTGCGATCTATTCGAACCTCTACAGATCAAAATTATATTCGAACATATTCGTAAACTTTTTCAACTGAATATCATTACTCATGAAATATAATTTTTGTTACTATCATTATTCGTAAGTTATGCGAAAAAACTACTTAAAAATTATATTGGTCTGTTTTTTTCATTTGGCCCAATAGACCATAATCGGCCCGGTTAGACCGACTCGACCTAGCTCGCATGAAATTTGCAAAAAAATAGTCTAATAAGTTACTTTTAGAAAATAAATAATAATAATTTTTTCAAAAATCAAAATAAACTTCATTTATAATAATTGAGAATAGCACAAGGATAGTGGAAAGAGTAGTGAATTCTATGTTGAAGGGTTTACTCATTATTCTATACCATATCATCCATAGCAAAAGGAATGAAAATAGTAATGCTCAGTAATGCAGTAATGCTGGTTCCAATCCTGAACCATTACAACATATCAATCATCCCCTAAATTAAGTGTTACATTCATGTGGTGTTTGCTAGTTATAAATAATGAATTACACGATTTTGAACTAATTTAATAATTTTATCCATCAATAATCGATCATATATTTTATCAAATCTACTAACTCCGCAAAATAAACTCCAAGTGGCAATAGAGACAAGACTTATTAGCACCCCTACAGACAGAACCTTCAGCATACAAATAAAGCCAACTGAAACAACTTTCATTTAATCTCTTTCCAACTCTTTACAGTAGACAACCATCGAAAATAAAATCTCACCAGACAGTAAGTTTTGAAAGATCACCTTATTTTCAGAATTTCTTTTACTTCTCATATGCTTTCATTGCTAATTCAAAGGCAATGAAATTTAGCAGGAATAATTCATAACCCTATTTATTTTCATCTGAATTCTAGAAACAGATATCCATGTAATCTAAATAGCATAATCTGAATATTTCACTATGAAGATAGAATAATTGGAAGAAATAAAAAGATAGAACAAATAGTTCTCACCGTATCCTCAATAATCGAGTCTTGATTGAGTCGGTTGAGTGAGGCACGAATAATTGGAAATAAAAAGATAGAACAAATAGTTCTCAACGTATCCTCAATAATCGAGTCTTCATTGAGTCGGTTGAGTGAGGCACGTGAGGGTGAGTCTTCTTTGGACTTGAGGTCGCCGGAGTCGATTGTTGAAGGTGGAGAGACGGCGACGGAGATTTTATATAGATATGGCGCCGACGGCGAGGTCGTTCGCCGGAAAAAAGTAAGGGAAGATTTAGAAAATTAGATTTGATGATTTCCGGGTTTCTTTAGAAGTATAAAAAAAAGAATAATAGAATCAAGTAATGAAATAAGAAAGAAGAAACTTAGCAATAGAAGAAGAGGTTGTAGAAAAAGGAAGATGAAATTTCCAATTTTGAGGAATAAGTCTGGTGTTTCAGCGTATAGAGAGAGAAGGAATGGAGAGGGAGTATGAGAGGAAGAAGATAAAGAATTGTTTAAATGTGGGCTTCTAAATACCTAGTGGGCTAAGAAATGGACTTTTATTCTTAAACCAGAATTCTTTTACCGTACGATGGACGACTATGAAAATTTTATTTAATATTACATATAAGTTGTTAAATTAAAAATAATTTAATATTAATTTAAAATATATTTACTTCATAAAATAATTTATATTAATAACAATACACAATAGATTTAATTACTGAAAATTTTAATTAAAGTTTTCTTTTGTAAAATTCATATGGTAAAACAAAATAAATATAAGAATAGTTAAATCACTACTCATCGTAAGAAGAATAAGATGTAATAATTTTTATTAAAAATATGGTGTGATCGAGAAAAACTTTATTGTTACAATATGTATTGTAAATTTTATTGAAATTAGATAATAATAATTTAATTTATTGATCTATAGTTTTACAATGTTATGCATATTTTTGTTATGAATTTATATTCCCTCCACTGCTTAAGTTTTTGTATCAACAAAAATAAACTCTATTCGAATTATCTCTTATACTTGATAGAAATTCAAATAATAAATATTATATATATCTCAGATTCTTTCAATTTTCAAGATAATTTACATGTTTAATTAGGATGTTCTTGTTTGTAGACATATGTTCTATATTGTTGCTCATTTCTTATGTTATACCACATCACAAAAAAAGTACAATATCCTCTCACAATTCTTTTATATTTATATATATATATATATACAATGTTTAAAAAAACGCAGCCGAGGCGCGCCTCAGAAAGAGGCATTGAGATTACGTGTATGAGGCGTCGCCTCGGGCTATCTGGGTGAGGCACACGCCTCGGGTGAAGTGAGGCGCACGAGGCGCACCGAGGCGTCGAGGCGCACCTGAGGCGCACGCCTCATGTGTTCAGGCCTGTGATGCTCGGATCTCTTTTTCAGGTGATAATTTCCGGTGCTGTTTGAAACTACCGAGAAAGATGTTTGAGGAGGATGAAGAGGCGGTGCTGTTTGAAAGATGTTTGAGGAGGATGTGAGGGAGGCGGTGGAAATGGGGTTTTTTTTAAATATGGGTCGGCTGAAAGTGAAGGACAGAAGGAGAATTGCTTGTATTCCTATAATTAAGTATTTAAATTTATTTGGGCTTTTTTATAGTTTTTGGGCTTTTTTATAGTTTGGGCTTTTTGGGCTTTTTTATGATTGAAGTCGACTTTGCAAGAAAATATAATTTGTTTTTTATAGTTTGGGCTTTAATCTATTTGAACCTGTAATTAAGTATTTAAATTTATTTGGGCTTTTTAAACCTAAAGATCTAATAAAATGAATGTTTTTATGTGTTTTGGAATTTATATGTGAATTTATGATTTACGCCTCGAAGTTACGCCTCGCATCGCCTCGAAACTTACGCCTCGTGAGGCGACGGGAAAACGCCTCAAGGCATAAAACGTTTTTTTAAACATTGTATATATATATATATATATATTTGTTGATTAATGTGTTTTATATATATATTTGTTATGATCTTGTTTTATATATTTGTGGATTAATGTGTTTTATATATATATATATATATATATATATATATAAAATGAGTATTGTTTGCTTAGCCCATAATTCAATTTTCTTGTAAATTTGTATATATTGACTCCAATTGTGCAATTACTTATCATCAATTAATTTTGATATGCATATTCTCTTTTAACTTTTAGCAAACTACGCAAAAAAAAAAAGGAAGAAGTTCAATTTATAAATGTGTTAATTTCGTTTGTCATTTTTATATGTTAGATAATATAAATATTACTTTTATTAGAAAATCTATAATTTTTACACTGGATACATGAAAACTATTATAAATTAATTTAAATATAATTTATAATTTTAGGTGCCTTTTTATGAATTGACATAATTAGTTATCACGTGCATGATACTCTTTCCTTACATGACAATACCCCATTCCTTGTAAATACCCAAAACTATAAGCTCGATCAAAGCAATATAACAAAATTGATCTATTGAGGGTCAGTCATAAACACGCTCGATATAAAGATTTCCCAAAATGGTGTAGAGCACCCATAAATGAAGTGCAAGAAAAAAAAAAGAAACAAATGTTAACACTACTAAAACAGAGCTGGGTCAGTCATTTCATCAAACACATAATGTGCAATATGCCATTCATCATTGTAATGTCCCGCTCTTTTATTAATAGATATTAAGTAACGAAAAACTGCAATAAGAAAATTATATTTCAAAGTTCTGAATGATCAATTAACTAATCGATAAGGGTAGCTCATGTTCGCATAATTAGAATTTAAATCATAATAAATATAATGATTGCTAATCATTTGAGTAACATTTTTATTCGAGAAGTCAAGAATTTCAGAGGTGCACAGTTAATAAAGCAGGAAGAAATTTAAGTTATAGATAGGGAAGGGCCGAAGAGGAGATTTTTTCAAAGCTTAGGAGTAAAATACTCAAAGCACATTATGAATAGTACAAACATACCCCTAAGCTTCTTAAGTTCCACTATTTATACACCTATTAATTTACTCAGCATTGTCAAACATTTCGGAAATCAGATTTAGAAAATCAAACAGATAGAGAGTTTAGCATATGCACGGAGAAGCTCTGCTCTAGTTCTTCAAGTAGAAGTTCTCAAGTTATCTCAAAGCAGAAGGGAAAACAGCCTTAAGGTAATACAAAGTTCAAACTTTCAATCTTTACGTTTTCATTATTCCAGTCTTTGGTTCAAAAGCATTCAATATCACACTTACACAAACTCTAGAATTTAAGAACTTCATCCAATATTCTTCTTCTCTTAACAAACACCTAGTCACAGAATATAGACTCTTGTCCTCCATATCAAAATTAGAACTCAGATTTTAAAGTAACCAAATATAGAACTTTTCAGGTTAGTGATTAAGAGTAAAAGTTGTTACCTACGCTAAGTCAAGTCTTGAAGCAGATTTTTTTTAAATTAGATCACATTCTCAGAAAATACATATATTGCACAGCTATATGAACTGAAAACCTCATTTCTATCTTTTAATTTATGTTTAGTATCTATTAAATTAAAAATAAGAGATTAAAACACATTCAAATCAAGAATAGAGACTTTCTCTGCATACCAACATTTTAAATCAGTATGTTGGGTGATCTAAACTATTGAAAATATGTAGAGGCAAACTTCAAGAACTTAGAAAGTAATATTCCATACAGAACTTAGATGTAAGCCTAACTTAAGATTTAGAATAATCTTTTACAGGTAGTTATAACTCTTAAACTTAGACGAGTGAATAAATGAAGCTTAAAAGCTTCCGACCACAAAACTTCAAAGACTTAGCATCTAGCATGCTCACAAATGGTTGAAACTTAGAATACCAAACCATACTCTTAAACATTACATAGACGTATATTTACAGATTTATATTTTTAAAACAGAAGATCAATCGTATGCTAATATGTAATCCATATTCAGAACCCAGCTACAGAACTTGAGTCATTTATACACCTTTAGAACCAGACAATAATAAGTAAGTACAATATTGAATTCAAAATCAGAAATCAATGAACATTTAATTAAAGACTTTCCTAAAACACTAATTATGAGCATGCTCAATTGAAATCAGTAAGCACAAGTTTACACTTAGAAGATTTTCCTATGAAACCTCATCATCTCAAAAATAACAGAAACTTAAGATTATTAAAGGAAGTTCATTAGGAACCTAAAAAGGCCTATAAACAGACATTGAAAATATAATGAATAAAACAGAAGGGGCAACGAACAAGAAAGATTTCTCGGCGAGCTCACTCTATATTAAAATATACAGCCTATTTTGTAGATAAAATTAGATTATGAAATGATAAAAGATAAGACTTTTGTCTAAGAGCTCACTCTAAATCAAATCCAATAAAATAAGATCATACAGAAAGTAGATGTAGAAAATTTGTTATGAAAAGATGAATTATATAACTAAACAGGTCATGCCCACATCACATTTTCAACCCAGAACAAATAAAATAGGGCATGCAATAGAGATCCGCAAGGTGAGGCGGCGGAGGAGGCTCGTGTCGGCTACTGATTTGACCACCAAGAGAATTCCAATGGATTTAGGGCTAGGCTTCTAACAAATACCCTCTTCTAATCTATAAATCACTCTGAGCATGCACTTTAGTCACAAATTAACTCTTCCAAAACTGTAACCCAAATCAGGAAAATAACATCTTGACTCCTAGCTAAGGTTTCAATTAATCGAAAGTAGGAAGAGAGAAATAAAATGCAGTAAAAGAAAAAAAAAGAACAGGAGGGAGAGCACCTCGAAGCAGCGGCAGCGAGGTGATGACGTCGGAGAGGGAGGACAGCAGCGTGCGTCGAAGCTTGATGCCTCCGACTTCGGGCGAGGAAATCTTCGCGAGCGCAGGAGGAGGGCTGGAACACTGGTCGTGCCTCTGTGAAGGAGGACGGCCGAAGCGGGAGACAAGGAGGAGGAGGAGCTCGAACACTGGGGCTCGCTGGGAGGTTAACTGTCGACAGGGAGTGGTGACGCGAGAACCGGAGGAAGAAGTGAGGAAGAGGGAAGGGGGCTGCACGATCGGCCAGAGAGACTGAGAGAGAGAGAGAGAGGGCAGTGTAAATCTGATTTGAGTCTAGAGTTGGGGGAAGAAAAGACTAGGTTTAGGAAAGTAGAAACCTCTAGAAACTGGACCCGTGTTACGGGCCGGGTATTGGGTCGGATCCGAATTTAGTTAATTATGGGCCAAGTTGAGAATTATAGATGGGTCAAGAGTTTAAATAAATACTGGGCCGTTAATTAATACGATTTATGGGCCGTATTGAAGATTTATTTCTGGGCTTGGAATTGATTTAAAATAATTGGGCCGTAATTTAAATATTAACAAATATATGGGCCGAGAATTAACAAAACATGGGCCGAAAATTTAGTTAAAGTATTAGGCTATTTTGATTATCAATTGGACTAATTTAATAGGTAAGAGTTGGGCTAATTTAATTATTTAAATGGGCTATTAACAATTCTATTAGACGAAGAACTTATTTATTAGGACTAAGTCCAAGAAGTAGAATATTAATTAATTTAGATAATTAATTACTAGAATTTAATTACTTGGACTAGGTCCAAAGTTAAGATTTTATTTTAATTAATTAAAATAAAGAAAATTAAATTATTGTAGAATTTCATATTAATAATTGCTCTAAATTATAGACTATACTTAGATAAATATATTAGGTTAGTCCAACCTATAGGAAATTATAAATATTTAACTTCAAAATTTAGAATACTCAATTAGAGATTTATTTATTTATTCAATAAATTATTACTTAGATGTAATAAATGAAATTAATATTTTAGAAAGCATAGTTGATTTGAGAAATCAACGTCTCTAGAAAAAATTCGATATTCGCATTTTAGTCGAGTAAAGGTCGAGCATAATCCTCGAAATAATTGAGGATATATTCCTTACACATAGAGAATATTAAATGCACTAGAAGATTATATCTCACTTGAGGTTTATTTAAAGGTTTCGACAAGAGGTCGGATCCGCACCCCGAGAACGAAGCCAACACCAATCAAAACTATTCAAGTAGGCTTTCTTACTCTATAAAATATGTGTGCATGACTTTGAATAAATTGGGTATTTTCAACGCACTGTCTTGCCATAAATGTTTCGATTTATGTATGATGCCTATCTGTTTATTTATAATCGAATTCGGGTCCCAGTAGATTAGATATACTACTTGGACTTGTGTACACAAAGGACCGCGAGTCATCTTAGCGGGTTGGCTGGTCCAATGTCCGTGTGAGGTGGCCACCTCCTCGGCACATAGAACCTCGGATATGGCAGATTACAAAAAATTTAGACTGCAATCGAACATAGTAATTTCACGAGAAATGATTTTGGTGAACATAGGTGCTTTAAAGACAAAATCTCTATGTTTCACTTATAATGGCTTGACAGTTATATTTGTATGAGTGCAATTTCGGCACGTGTCTACTGAGTACTTTTGTACTCAGCCCTGCATGTATTTCTGAACGTGCAGGTTAAGAAACGATGAAGAAGGGGGTGTTATGTCATGCTTTTGTCGATCTCTTAGCAATTGACTCTTGGGAGTTCTACATGTCCTCATACATGTAGAACTTTCATCGATCCGAATAATTTCCGATGCTAGTAGAAACCTCTATGTAATGGATTTGAGACTTTGATCTTTATTATTACTTGGTTATGTACGAGCTTATGACTCGAGTTATTCCTATATCGACTTCGTACGATGAAATTCTAAGATAAATTATGTGAACGTTCTTCGATCCATCTTGGTTCCATTCCCCCATTTCTATCCCCGCTTCTTAAATTCCTCCCTTAGTCACGGTTTTCCGGATCCTACTATCCTTAGTAGAATGCGGTCGTGACAACATTTTAAATTAAATAATTTAATATACATATATATCAGATTAAAGTAGGCAATAAGATGATAAATGAAAAAGTAATAAAAATATCATTTGAGATTACTTCCCTGCCCCCACCTCTGAACTCCCGTAAAATATGTGAAAATCCCAGAATAAGCACACGTGCACACCACGTGTCAACACACCACCCCCTTCCTTCAATTTTGCCAACTCGAACGTTCCAACATAATCCACATGTCTCCAAAATATCAACACACATTATAAACACAATCAACATCCAATTCAAATCCCTCATCATCATCATCATCTATCTAAACCATAAATACGAGGAATACACTAATTAATTGGCTATTCCCAGCGGTATATACCTACCACTTTTATCACTTTTACACTACTTCATACACTCTCCTTAATAACCGTGCCCAAATATTTTGTGTCATGCTTATTGGGACGGAGGTAGTACTAAACTTGTTATACAATATAATAGTTTTGAGAGATGATCGATTAGTGTTCACTTAACTCTTGTTACTTACCTTTTATTCTTCTTAGATTATGATATCACACCACTTAATTTGGACTTTTTCTTTAATCTCCCTATTAACCAACAAAAGATGAGAAGACTTGCAAACTTTGAAAATTTCGTATGTCGTTGCATCTGTTGAAAATGATAGTATTAACAAATAATATCTGGACACTATCACTAGATGTGATATTATCAACTAAAATGTTAAGATTTCATATGGACGACCGACCAGTATATATTTCCTTTATCCCGTTAATAATGACTTATTTACTTTTTATATGACTACCAATGAATGTTAATATTTGCATATTACACAAACTCTTTGTTGAACACACAAAGTGGATTTAATTAACAATACAGCTAGAGAACCCAAATACAACATCTTTTCACTGAGTTTAATAAACATTTATAAGATTTGAAGACTTAACCGGTAATCCAATAGAAATAAACAATATGTATATAATATAATTGTTAGTAATTAGTAACACACTATTGAATTAAAGCCTATTGTCAACCCTATGCCTTATAATGTCAATTTATAAAATTATTTGTTTTTTGATACAGTAAAATTCTCTTATCACAAACTTAGAAACATAATACATTAGTCACAACATCAAATATCATTTACAACTATAGCCTCTACCCTATCTTCCTATGATAATGTTTACGTGAAGGTTGCGTTTGTTTTTTATACCTAAAAAAGGAGGAATAAAACAAATATTCGCGTCTTTTTCCTTCCAGAAACGAGAAAGAGGGAAAAGACGGTTAAAAGGCAGATATACAAATATAATACTCCTTCCGATCCATTACAGTTGACCATGTTTGACTAAAACTGTGAGTGCTTTATTGACTTTGTGGCCAAATGTAATGGATCAGAGGAGTAGTGTTTATCTTCTAGAGGAATAAATTAATACATGAAAATGAACAGAAAGGAATAGCAAAACTAAACATTATTCAAATGACATTAACAAGAACTAATTCATTTTAACTAAGATTGTCCACAATCCTATTAGGGTTTAATTGATGGAAACATAAAAATTTCTTATTAAACTATGATACTATATGTATAAACTTTCAAAATGTTAGTTGTTACAGTACCAATTTCTCATTATCATATTATTTTTAAATTAAACAACAATATTTATATGATGCCAAATACCCTAATAGTGGAGATGAAAATAGACTGGATTACTATTGTGCATTTTAAAAATGTTGGATCCAACATTTTTTGTATTGTGTCAATTCAGTAATAAATTTCATGGGTTGTAATTTTTTTGGTTTTAATTGAAATAATCATGCACTGTCTGACGTAGAATACGTAATAATTTCATGTTATATACTTTTTTAGGATTAAACGAAACTAACAAACTCCTCAACGACTAGTATACAATTTTCTAAAACGGAATCCAATGTCTCATCCAACATAATTAAAACAATAATCTTCATAGGACATTATAAAAATAAATAAATATCATATGATTTTTAAATTAGACAATAATATTTATGTGAATCAAAATCTTAATAATGGAGATGAAAATAGAGCGAATTACGATTGTGCATTTTCAGAAAGTTTGATCCTGCATTATTTTTATATATTGCATCAATCGAGTTATAATTTTCACACGATGTGCTTTTCCATTTCAACTTTCAAGTGAAAATAACTACTTACTATCTGACATTGATCCGTAATATTTTCACGTTGTGTACTTTTTGGTCTTAAGTGAAGATAATAACTATCCGACACAAATCCAGAAATAACTTTACGCGGTGTATTTTTCAGTATTAACTGCAATAATAATTTACAATGTGGCGTAGATCTCGGAATAATTTCACACGATGTACTTTTACGGTCTCAATTGAAAATAAGCATGCAATATCTTACGTAGATCCCGTAATAATTTCACGCAATGTCCTTTTTTGACTTAAGCAAAAAATAATCATTTACTATCTGCTGCAAATCCGGTAATAATTTCACGCAGTGTACTTTTTCAATCTTAAGTGAAATAATCATTTAATGTCTCATATGACTTAGATACCGAAATAATTTCACACGCTTTACTTTTTTTTTCCGATCTCTAAGTAAAAATAACAATTTACGATCCAATGCAGATCCAGTTGTACATGCAATTTCATGTGATATACTTTTTTTAGGATTATGCGAAAATAACATACTCCTCTACGACTAGTATACTATTTTCTAAAACGGAATCCAATGTCTAATCCGATGTAATTTAACAATAATCTTCATAGAAATTATATAAAAATGATGAATATTATATTAATTTTAAATTAAACAATAATATTTATGTGAGACAAAAATCATAAGTGGAGATAAAAATAGAGTGAATTTCTAATGTGCATTTTCATATATTGCGTCAATCTAATAATAATTTTCACGCGATATACTTTTAAGTCTCAATTGAAAATAATCATGTATTATCTAACTGCTAACATATATATTGTAATAATTCAACGATGTGTTCTTTTCCGGTCTTATGTGAAAATAATCATTTACTATCTTACATGTATCCCGTAATAATTTCACACGATGTATTTTTTCAGTGTTAAGTGAAAATGACCATTTACTGACGTATATCCCAAAATAATTTCACACGGTGTACTTTTTCGGTCATAGTGAAAATAACCATTTACTATCCAATGCATATCCAACTATATATGTAATCATTTAACGGGTATGTTTTTCGATTTCAAGTGAAAATAATCATGTACTACATACCTAAGGTAGATCTTGTAATAATTTCACGATGAGTACTTTTTCGGTCTTAAGTGAAAATAACCATTTACTATTTGACGCAAATCGTCTAATAATTTTTGCGGCATTCCTAAGTGAAATAATCATTTACAATATGACGTAGATCTCGGAATAATTTCACACGTTATACATTTTCTGTCTTAAGTGAAAATAATCATTTGCTTTCTCACGTAGATCTCGGAATAATTTCACATCTCGGAATAATTTCACGTGATATACATTTTCGGTTTTAAGTGAAAATAAGCATTTACTATCCAACGCAAATCCATCTGTACATGTAATCCTTTCGCGCGGTATGCGTTTTGAGGATAAGAAGAAATAACAAACTCCTTAACGACTAGCCGACCATTTTCTGAAATGAAATCCAATACCTCATCCGATATAATTCAAACAATAATCTCTGCATGACATTATAAGAACCTGCAAACGCAGCGCAGAAAGGCAATGAAAATTTAATGTATGCGTTCAGATAACGATTAAAGCAATATCGAAATAAAATACGAGGAATACACTAATTATCATGTGTATCTCTCCAACCGCACACAATTTTGAGTATACGGTGGGCTTCTCCTTCTCCTGGTCGGTGGCGGCGGTGGTGGTGGGTGACGGTGGGTCCTCCGGCGGCGGCTGCGGTTTGTGAACTGGTGGTGGCGACGCCGCTTGACATTGGTTGGAAGATACACATGAGGCGAAGGCGAAATCCAGTCAATAGGAAAGGGAAATTGAGCTATGGAATTGGAGAGAGGAGGGCAGTGGCCATGAACGCTGAACCGTTGCTTTGTTTTCTTGTACGTATTTATATATGTCAATTCCGTCTACTGTGTGAACATATATACATATATATGTTTTTTTCTTTTTATTATTATATTATTATTATTTTCACCGAAATAAATGGAGAAAAAGAACAACTCATAGATACAGAGAATGTGATTGGGCATTTTATATTTTTTATTATTATTAATTGATTAATTATTAGAAATAAAAGCACTGAAAACATAATCTTAAAAAAAGGAAAAGCTGTTTTTATTATTCTTAGGAATATTAATCATGCCTTAAATGGGTTGTTATTAAAAAAACTATATTTATCTCTTGGGATTTGTGAATTGGTAAATATATGTTGGATTCTTTATTTATTAATTAGGTAGTTTTCTTTAGATATAAATAGGTAACTTTCTTAATATTTATTAGTTAATTTTTATCATACAAGGACTTTTAGTAAATTTAGCCTTGATTTAATATAGGAAATTTATTACAAAGTTATTTGATCTTCTACATAAATTTAATTTCGAGCTTTGACCAGCTATTTAATTAAATTAATTAATTGATATTTAAGGGTGTTAAATACATTCTAATTTTTCCATTGGTTACCTCTTACTCCCTCCATTTTTTTTATTTGATGTTTTAGGATCTTGCACACATTTCAATAAATAAATTTTTTGACTAAAATGATCTTAATTAAATGATAATTGCATCCTTTAATTATACAATTAATATTGTGGTGAACAAAGAACATTTATTAAAGAAGTGAGTTAATTCAAGGGCAAATGTGGAAAAAAAGTCTAAAACATCAATTACATGTAAAAAAGTTTAAAAGGCTAAAACATCAAATAAAAAAAAAGGAGGGAGTATTTATTTATACATATTAAATGGAGTTTGAACCGGTTCAAACTTTTAACTATATATATATACCCTCAATGAATAACTAATTAATTAGTTGCAAAAATACACTCGTGATGATAATGTAGGCATGGAAATGACTTGACTATGAAAATGTGAATTAAATGAGATTAGTATAATTACAGAAATAATTAACATCATAAAGAACACAACGTGAAGGGTCTCTTCCTTTTTGGGGTTTTCAGTTACTTGTTAGGGGAAATATTATTGTCACAATAATGCATTAGATGCCTCACATGCATGCAAAATTTTGAACTATTTTTTATCATTTTGTTTTTTTAATTAGTTTACTTTTACTATTTTCTTTCAGCTACTCTTGATTTGTTATTTTAAAAAATAATGTAATTATAACAGAACAATTCGAAAAGAAAAACAGACCGATATGAAATAGCTCGTGTAATTCAAAGATAATGGCGTATACAATTGATATACTTCCATCTAAGTATGTATATCAAATGTCATCTAATTGCCTATATTGATTTCATTATCAAATTATATGACCAAATAAAAAATGATGAACTAGAAAGACTAATTACATGCTGTTATGCCTTAATTGATAGGAATTAATTAACGACATGTGTTTGCATGTAACTAATGGATCATCATAATTGGTGGAATCTATTAAATATCATAAGTTACACAGTTTGATATGAAAATATCAGTATGTTGATTAACCTAACTAGTAGCTATGCCCTGTAATTTGGGAAATCAAGTACAATATTATAATGTGGTTTAATTTAATCTAACTTTTTTTGGTGCCAAATAATTGATATTTGAGAGAATGAATTAGTTTAGAGAACGAACAAATTATAAGCAAATTCAATATGGAATTGATCGACATACTTGATATTTTACTTTTCGGTTTTTTAATTAATGAACGTTCGGTTTAAAATTTTATTTTATAAGTTATAGGATTCATATTATTTTCATATTTATTCGTAATTATGAATAATCTAAAAGGGGAGCTAGATTGATAAAAATAATGAAAAAAGGTTAATTAACCGATTAATCAACATATCATATAATTCCAATTGAGAATTACTATGATTTTCTTAGGAAAAATCGACACATTTTGGAGAGATAACATAGAGATTTATGTCGTATCCATCAAGTAGTGATAAACTTTATCTTATCATTATTTTTTTCAGTTTTAAGTTAATATTATTGATTATATTTTTTATCAATTGACTTTAAAAAAAAAAAAACGAGTGTAAACTAGTAGTGGTTGCAACACTAATTAATTGGTGGGGTAAGACTAAGGGCACACTTTGGGTTCAATTACCCAATGTTGATGATGGCTATTGGATTTAATTAAATCAAAGTATTGTTTATTACATCCACTAATTGTTCTTGTAGGACGAAAAAGAAAAGGTTTCAAGGTTAATATGAATATCTTTATCAAAAGAGGTTTCTTAATGGGAAAAAAAATCATATGAAATAAGATTTATTTATCCACAAAAACTCAAAATAAAAATAGATTTATTTATTAAAACAAGATTTAACAACATAAAAAGCCAAATAAATAATGGTAGTCGGTTAGCTCCACAATCCACATCATCAGCCCTCTTTCTTCCTCTTCATTATTTTGTTTTGTTTTATTTAATTTTCCACCAAAATATATTCATTCTCCGACATTTCAAATATAAATTAAAAGCATCCCTAACTTCATCATCATCATCATAATAATAATATCTAAGTATGTAATGCCCCGTCTTTTAGGCAAGTTGTGATTTTAATTTCTTGATTTCATGTTAAATATTCTTTGTACTAGTGGTCTCTACGTTAATATGAAAAAGAAAGTAGGTTTCAGCAATTCTGAAATGGAATAACATCATGGAAGAGCTAAAATTTACAGCATAAATTATGTTTAGAGTCGAAAATATTATATGATGATGGAGTACAACGAAGGATGGGAAAGTAAAAACTGGTTTAGGTCAGTCATATAAACCGAATACTATTACTTACTAGGGTTTCCTAAAACTCTTCAAGCAATGGAGGTAGTCGTTTAAGCTTCAGTGATTTTATGCTTCCATGGACAAACGGTTTGAGCTAATATTAGATGATGAAGGAAATAGACTCACAACAGAATTGTTGTTATGCTTCCTCTTCTATGCTATTGGTCTTGTTGTCACTTAGGGCCTGCTCTATTAGTTGATTGATGGTATTGCCATTAACCTGCATGTGTTGCAAGAATAATACAAAATGACTGTTTCAAATAAAAAATTGAGATTTGAAGCAACGAGAGATGTAAGTAGTCGGGCCCAAATAGCAACTCACCTTTACTCCAATGGCAATTGCTGTTTTCACCTTTATCAGCTCGCCTAATCTTAGAGATCCTTCTTTTCTATCTCTTACAGAGATATGTGGCACATTTCTTGAGGCAGCCAATGCAGGTAGATGTTTTGTCAATGATCGGGGATTGCAATCAGCTGCTACCAATATCACCTACATTCACAAGAAAAAAAAGTAACCAATAAGCACCAATCGAAACTACAATTGCAAGACAACTTCATCAATGGATAGATACTGATTCACTGACAATGAAAACAAGAAACACAGAAGCATTTGTTTTTGTTGAATACGGTTCATTGAAAACTTGTAGTAGTAATAACAAACAAGCAAGCACACCA
>JAPKLX010000013.1:1454502-1482143 GCA_026898415.1 Leonotis leonurus
TTTTATTATCCACACAAATTTAAATAATATATATTTTTGTATCATCATTTTATACTTTAAACATACACTCCTTAATTACCGTACTCAAAAAGTATGCCTCAAGCTAGATGGGACGGATGGAGTAAATTATAATATTAAAAAAAAAAATCTAATTTCTTAATCTTATAATATGAATACTTGTTCATTCTTGTTCAATCCTTCAAAAACATTTGAGTGAGACACTCTATACAAATCAAGAGTATAATTTTGGTTTTTGTGAGAATCCATTCAATACTTTGTTCACCTACCAATTCCAATGGAACGGGAAAAACAAGGGAAGTGGTTTTGAAAGCAACGGTACAATCAAATGGATATTTTCTTCGTGTGTTCTTAGAAAATGAATAAAATGTCCATGAATTTTCTCAAAATTGCTACTTAATTTTCCACCCCAAATTTTATGCTATTTTCCCAATAAATAAATAAATTATAAAGAGAATAGAATAAATAAATGGGGTCAAAGTCCATGAAGGATGAAACTGAGCCCAACGGTCAAGTCTCCTCAAAAAAGAAAAGGATAAAAAACTGAGAGGGACACGGAAACGCACGTGCATCATACGTGGCAACACCTGACTTCCCTAATTAAAACTCTTCAACTACTCACCAACGGTCATATTTCCACCGACATCTTAACGGTCACATTCCTCTCCCATTCCCCACCGTAAGATCATTCATCCAACGCCCACAAACTCTCCCATGGTATATATAAAAGCTCACTCGCATTTCGCTTTCTTGCTTTTTGGGTAGTGGGGTTCTTGATAAATGACTGAGCTGTGATCGAGTGAGTGAGAGAGTGAGAGAGAAGTGATGGTGATGGTGATGGTGATGATGATGACCGTTTTGTTTGTTTTAATGCATGCTTCAATCTGGGTTTCTTGATTTGTTGTTGAATTGAAAAGCATGGAGGTTTTGAAAGGAGTTTATGGAAGTGCTGACGATAATTCGATTACTGTGTTTTTCAGCTGCGAATTTGAATGGAGATGCAGAAATTTCTTGATGCAAATTAGCAAATGAATCATCACCTTTGAATGTTGAGGAATCCGATTGTCTTTTTTTACTTTTCTAGTTAGGTGTTGATATATATATACACACACATACATGTATTTATATTGATATATTGATGTGTTGGTAGATAAATTCTTTGATTCTTTATTTGGTGGCGTTGACGTGTTAATTCTTGCTTGCATTTGATTAATTATTCTTTTGATTCTTTGCTGCATATATCTTGGTAAAGAAGAAGATTACACTTACTTGTTATTGTTATTGTTATAATCATCTTGAAGAATCATAATCATATAGGACACTAAAGCATATAAACACACACACTGAGGAGAGCTTTTCTTCGTTTGTTTTGACATCGGATTCCCATTATTTGGTTTTTATTTCATTTTCTTGAAACTCACACGCACTCACACTATAGGAAAAAGATTTGTTCTGTTCTGTTTCTCTTGATTTCTCCTCATGTAATACAATTTTCTTGGCATATATGTGAAATTCCTATTTGTAGACGTGCATTGTTGTCATAGTTTGGAGAGTGTAAAATCATCATCATCATCAGAAAAAGAGAGTGAGAGAGAGGGATTCAAGAAAAGGGTGGGGGTTGGAGTGGAGTTTCATAGAAGGAAGGGAATAAAAACTCATAAAGGAAATCAAGAATTTGGGGTTTGGGGTTTAGTGTGTAGTGAGTGAAGTGAAGAATGTTGGCTGGGTGTTCTTCTACATTGCTCTCACCAAGGCATAGATTGAGGAGTGAAGTATCTACACAGTTCCCTTCAATGAGCACACAGAGATTGGACTTACCTTGCAGCTTCGGGACTCGTAAGGAGGCGTCGAGGCCGCAGCCCGTTAGGCCCGTCGTCGGCCTCTCAGTCGAGACGAAACCTCTTGAGACGTCGCTGAGGCAGAGCATCAAGCTACCTCCTGTTGCAGCAGAGAGCAGGGGTGATGAGTTTTGGGAGAGGAGTAAGAGGTTGAAGAAGAGGTATGCTGCAGATCTCTCTTTTGATGAAGGAAGAGTTAAGAGGAAGAGAGGAAACAACAATGGTGGTGGCGGTGAAGAAGAAGAAGAAGGGTTGAGTATAGGCCAATTGAGCAGTGAGGGTTTCTGGTTCCACCCTTCCATTGATGAGAGTGGGGTGTGTTTCGTCCCGAGGGCCCCGCCTCTGCCCCCGTTGTCGAACATTCCGTGGTTCGACTCTGTAGTCACTGAGGTCACCGATTTAGGCAAGTCGAAGGATGTGGAGATAGTTAAGGGTGGTGATGCTGAGGAGTCTGCTGCTGCCTCGGGTTCCTCGAGCACTTCCTCCGGTAGTAGCCCGCCTCGTCGTCCGCCTCTCGGACCACGGGATGCTGGAAACGGCTCTTCTTCCCGCGCCCGTGGTGAGGCTGTCGTGGCTGGGGCCCACAACGGGGCGAATGCAAGCCTCAAGGAGCACGAGTGTGTCGAGCTTATCAGCTTAGTTGTGGCTTGTGCTGAACAGATTGGCCTTAAGAACATAGCCGCTATCAGCCACTGCCTCGTGAGACTTGGCGAGCTCGCCTCGCCACGAGGCTCGTCTCCTCTCCACCGCCTCGTCGCCTACTTCACGGACGCATTGGCATTGCGGGTGACAAGGCTGTGGCCTCACATCTTCTACATCACCACCCCTCGAGACCTTGATCGGGTGGATGAAGATGGTGGGGCAACCGCGTTGAGGCTTTTGAACCAAGTGAGCCCGATTCCGAGGTTCGTCCATTTCACAGCCAACGAGATTCTGTTGAGGGCGTTCGAGGGGAGGGATAGGGTCCACGTCATAGATTTCGACATCAAGCAGGGGCTGCAGTGGCCTAGTTTGTTTCAGAGCTTGGCCTCGAGGGCCTGCCCTCCAAGCCACGTGAGGATCACGGGGATAGGCGAGTCGAAGCAGGAGCTGCTCGAGACGGGAGATAGGTTAGCCGGCTTTGCGGAGGCACTCGGCCTCACCTTCGAGTTCCACCCGGTCGTCGATAGGTTGGAGGACGTGAGGCTGTGGATGCTTCACGTCAAGGAGGGCGAAGCCGTGGCCGTGAACTGCGTTTTCCAGCTGCATAAGATGCTCTACGACGCCACCGGAGGGGCGTTACTCGACTTCCTGAGGCTCATCAGAAGCACAAAAGCTCAAGTTATGGTGATGGCAGAGCAAGAGGCAAACCACAACGAGGCCACCTTGGATGCAAGGCTCTTAAACTCGTTGAAGTACTATTCGGCCGTGTTCGACTCTATTGATTTGACACTTCCCTTGGATAGTCCAGCGAGGATCAAGATAGAGGAGGTGTTCGGGCGCGAAATTAGGAACATCATAGCCTGCGAAGGACGGGAGAGGATCGAAAGGCACGAGACTTCTGAGAAGTGGCAGCAGTTGATGGAGCAAGGGGGGTTCCGGTGCTTGGGGATCGGCGAGAGGGAGCTGCTCCAAGGGGAGATGATGCTGAGAATGTACTCGTCGAACAAGAATTACCGAGTCGAGAGACGAGAGATGCAACGGGGCTCGTCGTCTCTGACTATAAGCTGGTTGGATCAGCCTCTTTACACGGTCTTGGCATGGGAGCCCGTCGATGTTGCTGGGGGCTCTTCATCTCATCGCGGTTGATGTGTTGTCGTCGTCTCAAGTTGGTGGTTTTCCGGACACGTACGATGTCGTTTTCGGACTCGTTTATACGTATAGGAAGTGGACATGGACGGACTACTACTTGATTCTTTGTAGGTAGAGGAATGTGTTATTCTTTCATTCGTTGCAGATATCATTTGTTTTGATTTAAGGTAGTGAAGAGATATATTTCATTTATTTTTCTAGTAGTTTGTTTGGAAAAATTATATTCTTTGATTCTTTATGTAATGCAATTTAGTGTCATAATGTAATGTTGTATTCTTTTGATTCAAGATTATTATAGCTCTTGTGTCACGTGTACTTGAGAAGTTATATGAGTATGAATGAAGTTCTATTTTTGTTTTTGTATTAGAGTAATTGCTTTATTTATTTGCATGTTTTGTACAACTATTTATATTTGCAAATGCATTTGTTTGTTGTATGATAAAGAATTGGTTTCATAAATGTAGAGTTCAGTGATGTATTTCTATAATCTTGAACATTATTAAACTAATTTTTCTGAAGTTGAACTCGACTCGTGGTAAGTTGTTGCTCTAGCTTAGGTATCGGATCAACTCATGTGGGTTACTCAAATATCCAAAATTATTCTTAATTTAAATTATTTTAAAATGTTGTATGTTTTTTCAAGTATAGCCTCATATTTTAAATATTTTCATGTAATTCAGGTTTTCAGGCACAGTAAATATAATATTCCATTACACAATAAATAAGTTAAAATATATATAGATAAGTTCGGGTTTTTGATAATACACATTCAAGTATCAAGTACTCCCTCCGTCCCACCTTATTAGTCCATTATGTTTTTTCTACGCAGTACTCCCTTTTTACTTTATTAGTCTCCTTTAAGCACTTCCTTAACCCCTTTCTCCCATTTAAGTACTTGTCCTTTATTTCATTTATTTTATGTATTCTATTTTCGAAAATGTTGGAGATTTTATAATTAAAATAATTTAATAGATTATTTTTAATTAACACAACAATTAAATAAAAATTATTTAAACAATTTTTTTTTACATGAATGTGTTAGTAATATATTTAGAAGATGATTTTACTCATTATATTTTCACATTAATTAATTTACAGATTAATGAAATCATTATTCATTGTTAGACAAAAATTTAAAAACAGAAATGAAGGACAAGAGTGTGACAAAATGCACTTCTAAATTTTGAAATTGAAAAAATTGCGCCAATAGCACAAAAGTGATCCAAATTTGAATCTCCCACTAAATTTGTCTTACAAATATGTCCACTACCTACTTTAAAAAAAAACATTACACATTTCTTCATCAAAATTCTTACACAAAATGGGGAAAGAAAAGGATATTAAACCAGAAACAAAAGAAGAGATTCTACAACGACTTCTTCTAAATTCGAAGGACGGCAAGCTCAAACGAGGAGCCATGAAGGATGCAACCACGCGATTCAACTGCTGCGCCCGTACTGTTTCTCGGTTATGGGGTGCTGCAAAACAAAAAAACGCCATGGGTGAGATATTGAAGGTGCATTTAAGAAAGTGCACACCAAGACCTAAAAGAGTGCAAATAGACTTGGACCTCATTCAAAGTCTAGAGCTATTCAAGCGAGCAACAATTAGAAAATTAGCTTGTGGTATAAATTGCAGCAAGAGCACGGTTTGGAGATGGGTTAATAAAGGACTGATCAAAGCACACAGCAACGCCATCAAACCTGATCTTACAGCTCCTAACAAGCTTTTAAGGCTAAGTTTTTCATTAGATGCATTGTATTTTGATCGTGTGCTAAATATTCTGAAATTTAAGAGCATGAATAACACTATACACATAGATGAGAAGTGGTTCTACATCTCTAAATCATCCCACAAGTTCTACCTCACACTGGGGGAGGCCGAACCACATAGGACGTGTAAGAGCAAGAAGTTCATCACCAAAGTCATGTTCATGTGTGCAGTTTGCAGGCCACTATTTGATGATAATGGCAACGTAGTGTTCAATGGGAAGATAGGGATCTTCCCCTTTACTAAACATGTTCCAGCAAAAAGAAAGAGCAAGAATAGGGCTAAAGGCACTTTAGAAGAGAAACCAATTCAGTCTATAACCAAAGAGGTTATCAAGGAGTGTTTGATTCAAAAGGTATGGAAAGCTAGGGATCTATGTGTCAAATGTAATGCACCTATGTATGGTTGTATCTTAACTTCAATAGATGACTGCAATAAATGAATGTTCTTTCATTTAATGAATGACTGTTGCATTAATTACTGCAATTTATAAATGTGTCTTGCCATTAATGTTCTTACCTACAAACTTATCTTACAATTAATGCAGATTATACCAAACATAATGGCCAAGTGGCCTGAAGGGGCAAGTAAAAAGATTTTCATCCAACAGGACAATGCTAAGCCACACATCAAAGACTCTGATCCTGAGTTCAGAGAGGCAGCTACCAAGAATGGCTTTGACATTACATTAGTGTGTCAACCACCCAACTCACCTGACACTAATGTCAATGATTTGGGATGGTTTAGGTGCATACAAAGTATACAGACTGAGACAGCAAGCTATAATGTTTCAGAATTAGTTAGTGCAGTGTTGAACTTATATGAATCTCTGTCTCCTATGACATTGAACAAGGTGTTCTTAAGTCTACAGGGTGTATGATGGAGATATTGAAGGTGAAGGGTGAGAATTCATACAAGATCCCACACATGAAGAAGGATGCATTAATTAGAGCTAATGAACTTCCAATAGATTTGGAAGTTCCTCTACAGCTTGTGCAAGAATGCTTTAGCTATTTACTTGAGAATGGACAGCTAGTTGGGACAGTGAATGACCTAATGGAAACACTTGGCTTTGATTCAGAGGATAGTGGATGACCTAATGGACAGCTAGCTAAATAGATTCAGAGGACAGTGGATGACCTAATGATTCAGAGGACACTTGGTTTTGTAAATGTTGGGAGGTAGTTATGTATATTTTGGGGGGATAGCTAGCTAAATAGATTTTGTAAATGTTGGCATATGTGCAGTGTGAGAAGTCTTATTGAATTAAGACTTCTATATATGCACATATGTCATTCATTATTGCCTTTACCCTATAAATGAAATGCAGTATGGTTTATGAACATATCATCAATTCAGCTTTTACATTTCAGTATGCATAAGAACACAATCAACACACAATTACATCAATCAAAGCAAGCAACCGACTTAGCCCAATTTATATCATTTCAGTCTATAACTCAAGATCCCAAACCGTGCTCATCACATGCAATATTCATCACCATAGAAGCACACACAATCACCATAGTCACCACAATCACCACAATCACCAGAATCACCAGAATCACATAAACATCATAATGATTTCACTTAACCTATAATCAGAAATCAGATTAAGTGGAAAGATCTCACCAATTTGCCTCCTGTACGAGACAATGCAAGACTCAAATCAGAATTAGCAGCTGCATATTGCCCCCCATACGTAGTTCTCTCTCCAGCCTCTCCCCCCACCTTCTGGCAGAATCCATAATCCAAGAGATGGAGTATCTCTCGAGGCATACAGTAGTTGGATAAATGCAGAGGTGGCTGGAGAAGACCACACAAGTTGCATATCACAGGAGTCCAGTCCCCACCGTCGCCACACTCCTCACCGCCGCTCAGAAAAGTGGAAACCACATGAGAGGGTTTCACCACAGGAGAGGGCGACAGAGACATATCGGTGGAGAAGTCTAGGGTTTCACCACATATCTGTGAAGATGACACCGCCGACACGTCAAAAGTACGCATGGTGGCCATCCACTCCGAGACACGACTTCTCTTCTTCGCCCTTGGTTGGGATAACAATGATTCACCACCTCCAACCGGTGAAGGGTGAGAAATTTCGGGTCGGATATGTAGGGTTTTCATCACAGCGGGGGTGAGGGGTGGCCATGGGGGAGATTCGACGAGATTGAACTCAGAAATCATCTCCAATTTAGGTGATTTCATCACGGTGGTAGGGTTTCATGCAAAGGGTGGGGAGAGAAAGCTGAAGAGAAATCGATTGACGGAGAGAGAAAGATTGTCGCAAAATGAAAGGAGAGAGGGAGTAGTTGGTGCTGTACGGCCCATAATTAGAAACCTAATAGGATTAGGTTAATTTGTTAATTGGGTTGGGTTAAGTGTGATAAGTAGTTGGGTTAGTAGTAATATGGGCCAAAAATGGAAAGTGGACTAATAGTTTGGGACACCCTTAAAAGGAAAGATGGACTAATGGGCTGGGACAGAGGGAGTACTACTCTAACTCAAAAAAAAAATCTTAATTAAAAATTTGTCCCGATCGAAAACTAAAAATTCGGATATTAAGGAATTTGATGCCATTCGAAAAATATTCAAAATACCAAAATTTCATCTAATATTGATTGAGGTTGGGCTTAACTCTCATCAAAAGTTCGTGTGCATTAAAAATCATTCAATTCAATTGTCAAAGTTTAAGCTATAGCTCGATAAATACTCATTTAAAAAAAAATTATATTAATATTAAATTAAATAGTCGCATCACAGAGAACTCGAACCCGAAACTTAAATTTTGGGCATTAAATAATAAATACTCATTTAATATATTTAACTTTGGGCATTAAATGATAAATACTCATTTAATATATTAAGAATCAGACTGACTTTAAAATCATTGAGAGCGCAAATGTTATTCATACATGACTCAAATATTAAGGAAACATCAAATCAGCTGAGTCCATCTAACTTGAGGTCTATGTTTTGTTAGTTGAAATTAGGTTAGACCAAACCATCTAATTTTTTACCGTGATTCTTATAATAAGAAATTGTTGTAAGCTTTATTAAAACAATTTTTAAATTTTTACTTTATTTTTTTAAATTCATTGGTACTTGAATTAATTACATTAAATTATATTTTATTTGTTTCATTATTATTGATCTCAACAGTCAATATAGTACTCATAATTTTGATTAAACAGATCTAAAAATAATATGACGGGAGCAGTAATTATGATTATCTTTTTAATTATTTATATTTTAAGTAGCTTAAAATAAATAGGATACAAATTTTTTGTTATAATTAATAAAGTAGGCTCTTTATTAAAAATGTCAATTTAGTCTGAAAGTGCGGGTTAGTCCGAATTACAACCTGAAACCAAAGAGGGTGTGGTTAGGTTGAAGTTTTATCATTCGAAATATTTTTTAGTCCGAATGTGTTGGATCGAAAACAACCCGAACCCAATAGGGCTAGCCCGAAAACCAAGTGAGATGACTTGATTAAACGAATGAAAAAATAAAATAAAAATATTTGCAAAATATATTTGAATTTTTATTCAAAAGATTTATTTATCATATTCATCAATTAATCAATTGCTTAAAAAAATTATTATGACACACACATCATTACCTTTTTCTATTAAGATTTATTCATATTTAAATTTAATATTTAACTATGTAATACAATTTGATTTAATTTATTAATTTTTGCATATTTATTTTTTAAATATAGTATCATAAAAGATATACATATATTAAATATTTTCGTAAATATTCTAGCCCGATTAACATGATTGGCTAGTCCAAAGTAGGGTTGTAAATGAATCAAATATTTTTGCTCGATTCGGTATTCGATTCGAAATTTTGATATTCGTATTCGAAATTTTTGTATTCGAATTCGAATACAAATAGTTTTTTCGATTCGATTCGTTATCAAATACAAATATGAAATTATAGTATTCGATTCGATATTCGTAAATATTCGATTAAAATATTCGATTATTTTTATTATTATTATGTAGTTAAAACCGGCCCATTCAATTAATTCAAACCGGTCCATTCGACTATCCTATAATGGACCATCCTAATTAAATTCAACCGGATATAGCATATATTATTTACATGGTTTTTTTTATTTTTTTTATTTAACAGTTTTTTACAATGTAAAATTCGAATCGAATAGTTCGAATCGAATCGAATAGTCACCAAATTGAATCGAATTTCGAACCGAATATCCGAAAATTTATTTAAAAATTCACTTGAAAATAATCGAATCGAATATTCAAATATTTTCGAATAGTTCGAATTTTAACTCGAATCGAATTTCGAAGCGGAATTAATATTCGTAATCGAATCGAATATAGCAAAAAAAATTCGAATCGAATCGAATATAGAGATATTCGCCTCGATTCGATTCGTTTACGACCCTAGTCCAAAGGCTGAAAATTTTATGTTCTAAATTTTCAACAAAAAAACATTTCAACTCGATTTAGTATGAATCGAATAAACTAATAGTTTGAACAAATTAGCCAAAAACGGAGTGAATTTGCCCAATTAACATCCTACTCTAGATAGTGAAATAATTCAAAATACTATTTATGTTTATCCCAAACACAATTTGTAAGATACTAGGTTGTTACCCATCGAAATTAGACATGATTAAATATTTTATAAAATTACTTAACATTCATTACTTTTATTATTACTTGATATTATAGATATATTAACTATATATTCATATATTAAACATATATAATAAATGTCATTAATTATATAGATTTGCTTATGATAAACTTACAAACGTCATAAAATTAATTATAAAATAATTTTACAACTTCATAGATTTATATCAGTCATAAATATTAAATCATCATAAACTCGTCTATTAGTAGACTTATACTTCCGACTTATTATTTTTTTCTAATATATTTTAAGGGCGTTTTTGAAAAAACCCGCTGTTCATAATTGGAACCGTATTAATCACGGTAACAATTTCAAAATCATAGAAATGTGAACTGACAGTTCGGTTACAATTAGAACTATAATTATAATTGTGAACACCTCTAATTATCAGCTCTTAAATAATTCATTTATGTCCCAATCTCGTAAAAAATAATGTTAATTATTTGAATTTGTTCATCTATATACATGATATAGTCAATTCAAATTCATGTAATTATGTCCAACCAATTGGTTCTCGTCTTACGCCCGTATAATAATATGTGTTATAAATTTGAATATATAAAATATTATATTTGTTGGGAAGTGAACTCCAGCACCTCCCGGAGGGGGGGTCCTCCGTGTATCGTACCCGAGAGAACTTATGGGAGTGCGACCTGCCTCAGTCGAAAAGGGCCTGCACTACCATTGGTCCATTGTTGACGAGAGGTTAAATGAATTGATTAGTACTACTCATACCAACATGGTACATCATCTTTTCAGGTGACCCCTTAGTAGAAACTCCAAGGTTAAGCGTGCTTGGCTTGGAGCAATACAAAGCAGGCTGGGAAAGAAAGTGTTGGTGTGTGGGGCCAGTACGTCAATTCTGATGGGCGCTCCCGATCCAACAATATTATAAATAAATATTACTAATGAAAATAAATTATATTTAATATTTATAAAATCCAATCAACTTATTTGAATTTTATGTAAGCGTAATCATCTCAAAGACGATAAATGTCTTGTTACACATCTTTCGTATGAGAATGAACTGATTTATTTATATGCATGTATACATTTGTAATCTGATTAAAAATTAAATATATATACTCGTGTTTGCTTCAAAAATTAAAAATATAGTTTTATTGAGTGTGGACAAATTATTTAAATTATTTATTTGTAAGTAAATTGCATACATTTTCTTATGTACTCATGTAATATACATATTATGTGAAATGAAATACATGAACACATGATCAATTTTCTCATGTACTCATGTAAATGGGTAATTTTATTTTTTATTTTTAAATGAATATTATTGTATCTTTTGTTTTTATTAAAGTGAGTATTTAAAATTTTATCCATAAATTATATATATTAAAAAAATTCAAATAATATGAACTCTTTAATACATATAAAGTATAATAAAATACATGTAAAATATCTACTCACTCTTTGAAAAGTTAATACTTAAGTATCAAAAATCATTAATTTGTAGGTATCCAAATATACTCATTAAATATATAATTTTTATATAATGAAAATAAACTCAGATTATATGATCTCATTTATTTATATGCATATATACATTTATAATCTGATTAAAATTTATATATATATATATATATATATACTTGTTCTTGCTTCAAAAATTATATATATATATATATGAATTTTATTGGGCGTAGAAAATTTATTTAAATTATTTGTTTGTAATCATAATGTATACATTTGCATCAATGAGTAGCTGATGTCATATAATATTAATTTAAAAGTTCTCACAATTTTTTTGTGTTATCGAGTGTAAAAAATTATCCAAATTCATGGTTTAACTATGTAATTGTGAATTATCGAAGTGCATGGGTTAACTATGTATACATTCATGGCCTAATTATGAAATTATCCAAATTCATGGCCTAACTATAAAAAATTATCCAAGTTCTCATTAATTGAATTCAATATTTTGCTCCAACAAAAAATACAAACATATAGATGTCTTTAATTAGTATGACATATAATTAATTAATTAGGATTTAAGAATGTAATTTTTCAAATTAAATATAAAAGAAAATACTTGCAAAGTATAATAAAATAGATCTAAAATATCTACTCGCTAATATGGAATTATCCAAATTGATGACCTAACTATAAAATTATCCAAATTCTCATTAATTAAATTCAATTGCTCGAACAAAAAATACATAAGTATAGATATGTTTAATTAGTATGATATATAATTAGGATTTAGAAATGTTAATTTTTTAAATTAAAGATAAAAGAAAGTACATGCAAAGTATGATAAAATAGATTTAAAATATTTACTCACTAATAGATAACTTAATATGTAAGTAATAATGAAGCTCAATTTCATTCTCTAATAATGATACACGATCAAAAAATTATAAAAGTGATTGAATTTTCAAATAGGTATCGAAATATTTATACCATTAAATATTTTTTATATTAACGAAAATGATACTTAAATATAAAATAATATATAATTTAATATATAAAATATATTAAAAAATAAGAAGGTTATATAATATTTTATATTTATATATTATTATTTTAATGAAAAATACGATTCTTCAATTTTTATTATCTATATTGAAATATATATATTAATTGTTTGAATAATAAAATAATTAAAGTCTGTTATAATCATCATATGTCATAAATTATATATATTAAAAAAATCTTTTTAAATAATGTGAACTCTTATTTTTATATACCAAAAAAATTAATTAGAGTTGTTAAATTACAAAACTAAGTAAATTCATGCATGATTCCTATATATGATATTAGATTGACTTAATTATGGAGTAGTATATGTAGGAATTGTGTTTAATAAATAAATATTTTATATATATTTATGGTGGTCAATGAAGTTTGACCAAGATTTAAGTGACGTGGCATTTAATTTTAAGAAAATTAAATGACTTAGGATCGTTCTACGTTCCGAGTAGATGACCGTGGTATATTTATTTTCTCTAAACTGATTCCCGGTGAGTGAGAAATAAAGGTTTAAAGTGAATCACTTAAAGTATGGAGTTAAGTGTTTGAGACTAAGTATGAATAAAAATATTTGTCCCACGTTGGTTATAAAACCAATATTCATCATAAATATAAGGAGGTTAAGAAACCTATGGTTTGACAAGTTGGGTCAAAGACCATCTGGCACGCGCCAGCCCGCTGTCCTGGGGCTATTTTTTGCTAGCGGGCTGTCCCGGACCATCTATGCCACTATCTGCGCCAGCAGGTGGTTTGTGCCATATGGGCCAACAGATGGTGTGTGCCAGCAGGTGGTCTAGGACAGCAGATGGTCTGTGCCACTGGACAGCTAGCTGTCCCAAAATGGCATGTGCCAGCAGGTGGATTGGGCCAGCAGCTAGCTGTCCCAGACAGCCTGTGCCACTCTGTGCCAGCAGGTGGACTGGGCCAGCAGCTAGTTGTCCGAGACGGCCTGTGCCACTAACTGTGCCAGCAGGTGGACTGGGCCAGCAGCTAGCTGTCCCAACAAACGGTCTGCTGTGCCGCTGGGCAGCGACCTGCACAACGATCTGCCCAACAATCTGTCCCAAACTATCTGTCCCGGGACATGCCCAACTTAACCTTATGGGAAATTAGCTAGCTCTATGTTGTAGAGAATGAGCTAGCTTAAGTTGAGAACGATCTCCTCATTCCCTTGTGATATCAAGCTCCTTGAGTTGATCTTGTGATCAACCTGTGAGATCGATCTTGTGATCGATCTGTGACATCTAGCTCCTTATCAAGCTGTGATGTTAAGCTCCATATCAGTGAGATTGTGATGAATGTGGACAAAAGAATGTCCAGGTTAGGTGGGTTAATTATAATTCATTACCACCAACGTTTGTATCTCCAGTAACGTCCAAATGGTTTAATTAGAATCAATTGCCATGAATGGACATTTATCTCAATTAATTCCTATAACTCCTCTTGAGTGGATTTGACCTTTATATAGGTGGTCTCCATGCATTTCACGTACATGAGATACACGAGAAAGTCACTCACATCATTCACAACAAGCATCTTGTTGCATACTTCTTCTTCAAGCATTTAGAAGAAGTTTTGTCCTCAATCTTTTCCAATTCGCCGGAGCTCGTTGGTTCGCAGTGCTGCCACCACCGAGATGAAAGCCGTTTTATCTTTGAAAATAATACGCCTTACCGAGAGCACTACCGGGGCATAATATTGTCTTGCGGAAAGAGGGCTCTTTCCTCGACTCGGCTTCAACTTTGCCACCATTTTATTCTATTATATTTTGTAATAGAATAGTCTTTTGAGATTTGTAATTTGGAGCTATTGTAATCTTCATTTTTCTTTTCCAGAATATTATTTTATTTTTCTCTTCCCCTTTATTTACCAACAATCACAAGGCAATATTAATTTATATTTTTCTATTTGGGGAGGGAGTACAGTTGCTCTTTTGGTTTATGATTTTTCATATTTGGGGTGAATACAGTAGCTTACTTGTAAGCTTATATCCAACTTTTGAATATGGCAACATCTGCTTCAACCGAATCCAACGCCACCGCCACTTTTGCAACTGCCGCTGCCTCGGCTACCACTACTGCTGCTGCCAGAGGGTCTTCAACGATCCTTATTGTTGTAGACTACACCACGAACACTATTTTTATCGGGCTTGGAGCCGGTAGTAACCCTTCGGGGTTGAACGGTGGTTCCAAGCATAGTGTCATCGTTGGTTCCACTTTTAGTGGTTCGGTTGGGTCCATTTTTGGATTCGGTGTTGGAGCCCACGGGTTCAACACGTCGGGCTCTCTCTTGGGAGCCAATTCGGCATCGAGTATGATGCCTCCTGCTGAGAAGTCGCCGAAATTCAGCGGGGCTGATTTCAAACCTTGGCAACAGAAAATGTTGTTCTACTTGACAACGTTGGGTTTCGCCGGGTTCCTCAAGGAGGACGAGCCGCCGACACCGAGTGCCGAGGAGACGAACTTCACTGTTCGGGCTGCATACGACAATTGGCACACTGAAAATTACCTTTGTAAAAACTTCATTCTAAATTCTTTAGATGACAATTTATACAATGTGTATTATGTGGTAAAGACCTCCAAAGAAATGTGGGAGACTCTTGAAAAGAAGTACCGTAGCGATGACGCGGGTACGAAGAAGTTTGTTGTAGCTAAATTTTTAGACTACAAGATGGTAGACTCCAGACCCATCATGGATCAAGTGCAAGAGTTTCAACTCATTGTGCACGATGTCCATGCCGAAGGGATGATTCAACCGGATGCGTTCACGGTGGCGACCGTGATTGAGAAGCTACCTCCAGGTTGGAATGACTTCAAGAGCTATCTCAAACACAAGAGAAAATAGATGACTCTTGAAGACCTCATCGTGAAGCTTCGCATCGAGACGGATGTGCGAAAGCGTGATCCGAAGGTGAAACGGCCGATGGACGCAAAGGCCAACTTAATGGAGAGAAGCGGTCCCTCCAAGAAGCGTGCTCGCCAGAATGACAAGGGCAAAGGGAAGCAAAAGCCAACCCGCAAGTTCGATGGTAATTGCTTCAACTGTGGTAGATCAGGCCACACGTCAAGAGATTGTCGTGAGCCAAAGGGCTACAAGAAGAAGAAGCATGTTGCCCATGTTGCCGAGAAGGAGTACGGCGATTGGGATGAAGGCAATCTTGCCGCCGTAGTCACCAAGGAGGTCAACTTTATGGACAACCAAGGTGGATGGTACATTTATACCGGTGCAACCACCCATGTGTGCGCCGACAAGACTAAGTTCGTGACTTACAAGGCCGTTGAGGGGAGGAAGCTCAACATGAGAAATCAAGCCTCGTCTGAGGTGGCTGTTGTTGGGGATATGGTCCTCAAGATGACATCCGACATCCCAATTACCTTGAAGGAAGTTCTGCATGTCCCAGACATCCGCAAGAATTTAGTCTCGGGTTCAATACTAGTCAATAAAGGATTTAGATTAGTTTTTTAATCAGATAAATTTGTATTGACTAAGTTTGGAAATTCCTTGGTAAAGGTTATCTTACCGGGGGACTTTTCAAACTCAATGTAATGGCCGTGCGCCGCAAAAGCTTGAATGATAATGGAAAAGCTTCTACTTTCTCTTATTTGATTGAGTGCTCTGATTTATGGCATTGTAGATTAGGACATGTAAATCTAAATGCTATAAAAAGATTAGTAAATCTAGATTTACTAAAGTTAAGTGAAGTCAATACTCAAAACAAATGTGAAATTTGTGTTGAGGCGAAAATAACTAGTTACTGTTTCATTCGGTAGAAAGGAGTACGAAACCTCTAGAATTAATTCATACCGATGTGTGTGATTTAAAGTTTGTGCAAACTAGAGGTGGTAAAAAAAATTCCATTACCTTCATAGATGATTGCACAAGATATTGTTATCTTTATCTTCTAAGAAGTAAAGATGAGGCTATTGAAGCTTCTAAAAACTTCAAAATTGAAGCCGAAAATCAATTAAACTGTCGAATTAAGAAGGTTTGAAGTGATAGAGGTGGAGAATATCTAGCTCTGTTTGAGGAATTATGCAACGAAAGTGGTATAATTCATCAAACGACGGCTCCTTATTCACCTCAATCTAATGGTGTTGTGGAACGCAAAAATCGAACACTTAAGGAGATGATGAACGCTTTATTGATTAGTTCAGGGTTTTTCAGAACATGTGGGGGGAAGCTGTCTTAACAGCCAACTATATTCTGAACAAGATTCCACTTAAGAGTAAAGATGTTACTCCTTATGAGTTGTGGAAAAGAAGAAAGCCCTCATACAAATATTTAAAAGTGTGGGGGTGTTTGGCAAAGGTTGAAGTGCCTCTACCCAAACAAGTTACAATTGGCCCTAAAACGGTTGATTGTATCTTTATTGGATATGCTCTTAACAGTAGTGCCTATCAATTTGTTATTCACAAATCGGAAGTTTCCAACATGATGGTGCGAACGACTATTGAATCAAGAAATACTATATTTTTTGAGAATATATATTCTTGTAAAGATAATGATATAATTGAAGTCAATTCTAGTAAAAGAATTGAAGAAGAGACCACGTCTTCTAATTCAATAGATGAAAACCCAAAATCGCGCAAGCGACAAAGGTCTAATCTAGATGATATAGAACCGAGATGAGGTTAGGACTCAAAAGACTTTTGGTCCTGACTATGTACCGTGTTTTTGTTGGATGATGAGCCAACAACGATTAAAGCAGTTTTCTCTAGGTCCAACGCGGAGCTATGGAGAGAAGTTGTACAAAGTGAGATTGACTCAATTATGCAAAACCACACTTGGGTGTTGGTTGATTTACCTGAAGGTTGTAAGCCCTTAGGATGCAAGTGGATCCTTAAAAGAAAGTTTAAAGTCGATGGGTCAATTGATAAATATAAGGCTCGATTAGTAGTAAAGGCTTTAAACAAAGAGATGAGTATGAGTTTTTCGATACCTACTCATCAGTGACGAGAATTACTTCTATTAGAGTACTTCTCGCGATTGCTGCTTTGCACAATCTCAAGATTCACCAAATGGATGTTAAAACTGCATTCTTGAATGGTGATCTCGAAGAAGAAATATATATGGAGCAACCTGAGGGGTTTGTAGTACCTGGCCAAGAAAGGAAGGTATGCAAATTGGTGAAGTCTCTATATGGGTTGAAACAAGCGTCGTTACAATGGCACTTGAAATTTGACGACGTGATGTTGTAAAATAGTTTCAAAATAAATGAGTGTGACAAATGTGTTTACATTAAGAACACAAATAACGAATATGTTATAGTGTGTCTCTATGTAGATGACATGTTAATCATGGGTAGTAACACCCAAGTGATTAACGACACTAAGTTCATGTTGAAAAGAAATTTTGACATGAAGGATATGGGGGTAGCTGACGCGTACGAAAATGTACCTGTTAAAAATCCCTAGAACTCAATGTTCCCTTAAGTAAAAACCGAGGTGAGTCAGTTGCACAAGAAGACTATGCAAGGGTGATTTGGTGCTTGATGTATTTAACGAACTGCACTCGACCTGACATAGCATGTGCCGTGAACAAATTGAGTCGTTACACGAGCAATCCAAGCAAGAAGCATTGGAAAGCTCTTGTGAGAGTATTGAGATACCTAAAGTATACTCAATATTATGGGCTAAAATTTGGGAGATACCCACCGGTACTTGAAGAGTACTGTGATGCGAACTGGATCTCAGACACAAAGAATTCGCTTTCTACAAGTGGATATGTGTTCACGATCGGGGGTGGAGCTATTTCGTGGAGATCCACAAAACAAACATGTATAGCCCGATCCACCATGGAATCTGAATTCATAGCTTTAGATAAAGCTGGTGAAGAAGCCTAGTGGCTGAGAAATTTTCTCGAAGATATTCCATGTTGGTCGAAGAAATTTTCCAGTGATGATTCACTATGATAGTCAAGCTGCTATCGGGAGGGCAAAGAGTGGCTTGTATAACGGTAAGTCTCGACATATCCGTCGGCGACATAATACCATAAAATATTTGATCACAACGGGGGTTATCACAGTCGACTATGTAAAGTCGTTGGATAATCTAGCGGATCCTTTAACCAAATGGTTAAATCGAGATCAAATGTTTAAACTGCTAGAGGGAATGGGTTTAAAATCCACAATTTAAGGAGTTGTCATAGTGGTGACCCAACCATGATGACTGGAGATCCCAAGAACTTGGTTCAATGGGAAAACTAAGTTATGAGAGCTCGTGAGAAAACACTCATTGATATATCTATTCCCTAGAAGAGCACAATCGAGTGTTGAGAACTTGCTTAGTGGTGAGGTTAAGTCTAAATTTTTTAATGATTCTGTAGAGATTGAGTAGGGCAAGATACTCTAGAAAGAATCACCTATATAAGTGTGAAGTGAGGGCCGCTTCTAAATAAACACTTATGAATCCAAAGTGGTGTCTAGGGCCCGAAACGGACACAAAACGTGAGAACAGAAAAGGTTTGAGTTGTTGAATGTGTTGACATCATTGTCTAGGTACACGCCGTGGAGGAATAGTTCAAAGCATAGCGCTACTAATTCGCCTGTGTATCCGATGGTGTTGGCTATGGAAGGTTCAAAGCCATAAACTACCTATCCTAACACTTTAACACTTCGTGAGGACAGAGCTTGTGTTGCATCTGCATTTGGGTTATTTCCACTCATGTGGGGGATTGTAGGAATCGTGTTTAATAAATATATATTTTATATATATTTATAGTGGTCAATGAAGTTTGACCAAAATTTAAGTGACGTGTACGTTCCGAGTAGATGATCGTGGTATATTTATTTTCTTTAAACCGATTTTCGGTGAGTGAGAAATAAAGGTTTAAAGTGAGTCACTTAAAGTATGGAGTTAAGTGTTTGATACTAAGTATGAATAAAAATATTTGTCCCACGTTGGTTATAAAACCAATATTCATCATAAATATAAGGAGGTTAAGAAACCTATGGTTTGACAAGTTGGGTCAAAGACCATCTGGCACGCGCCAGCCCGCTGTCCTGGGGCTATTTTTTGCTAGCGGGCTGTCCCGGACCATCTATGCCACTATCTGCGCCAGCAGGTGGTTTGTGCCATATGGGCCAACAGATGGTGTGTGCCAGCAGGTGGTCTAGGACAGCAGATGGTCTGTGCCACTGGACAGCTAGCTGTCCCAAAATGGCATGTGCCAGCAGGTGGATTGGGCCAGCAGCTAGCTGTCCCAGACGGCCTATGCCACTAACTGTGCCAGCAGGTGGATTGGTCCAGCAGCTAGCTGTCCCAGCAAACGGCCTGCTGTGCCGCTGGGCAGCGACCTGCACAACGATCTGTCCCGGGACATGCCCAACTTAACCTTATGGAAAATTAGCTAGCTCTCTGTTGTAGAGAATGAGCTAGCTTGAGTTGAGAACGATCTCCTCATTTCCTTGTGATATCAAGCTCCTTGAGTTGATCTTGTGATCAACCTGTGAGATCGATCTTGTGATCAATCTGTGACATCTAGCTTCTTATCAAGCTGTGATGTTAAGCTCCATATCAGTGAGATTATGATAAATGTGGACAAAAGCATGTCCAGGTTAGGTGGGTTAATTATAATTCATTACCACCAACGTTTGTATCTCCAGTAACGTCCAAATGGTTTAATTAGAATCAATTGCCATGAATGGACATTTATCTCAATTAATTCCTATAACTCCTCTTGAGTGGATTTGACCTTTATATAGGTGGTCTCCATGCATTTCACGTATATGAGATACACGAGAAAGTCACTCACATCATTCACAACAAGCATCTTGTTGCATTCTTCTTCTTCAAGCATTTAGAAGAAGTTTTGTCATCAATCTTTTCCAGTTCGCCGGAGCTCGTTGGTTCGCGGTGCTGCCACCACCGAGACGAAAGCCGTTTTATTTTTGGAGACAATACGCCTTACCGAGAGCACTACCGGGGCGTAATATTGTCTTACAAAAAGAGGGTTCTTTCCTCGACCCGGCTTCAACTTTACCACCATTTTATTCTATTATATTTTGTAATAGAATAGTTTTTTGAGATTTGTAATTTGGAGCTATTGTAATCTTCATTTTTCTTTCCCATAATATTATTTTATTTTTCTCTTCCACTTTATTTACCAACAGTATATAATACAATATATGATATACATAAAAATAAAAATATAACATAAATATCATATACATGCATAGAAATAAGAATATATATATATGAGTGTGTGTATATAATATTATATATAATTAATATGATTTTTTAATTTTTAAAATTATAATAATTTAAATAAATATAATAGAGTAATTTAAAAGTGCCACATAAAATTAGAATCATAATGGTATCTATATTATATATTAAAACAAGGTTTTCAATTGACATTCAATTTGAGTGACAATTTTGTAATTAATGTCAAATCAATGTTCTATTATATAAAGAGATTAAATAATAAACATTTAAAGTTATCTTATATTTTTGTACATAGAAAATCAATATAAAATTGTGTGATCATTTAAGAGAAGTTTAATATACATTTAATATATATATATATATATTAACTTTTATATCTAATTTTGATATTTAAGTCATCATGTATGTATATTACAAAAATATTTCGTCAACAAAATTATATCGTATGTTGTCGTTTTCATTGGAACATAATTGTTACTCAATCATTTTTTTATTTTTCACAAGTGAGACGTTAACTCTCTACACACAACTTAATTATTACAAATAAATCAAGAAATTAAGACTCAAAACCCATAAAATAAACAATTTATTTTAAAACAAACTATTTAATACATGTGCCATTTCAAAATTAGTAAAACTTTTTTATACCACAACACTCATATTCATTTCAATTCATCCAAAAAAAATATACACACTGTCATTTTTTTCTCTTTGGTTAATATATAGCACATCATGTTAAATATAATCTTCAATATAAATTATTGACATTATTTGACTTACCATTAATTTTTTATCATTCGCAATATGTATTTTATTATAACTAATACAAAACTTATTCAACTTTCATCATATTTAACACACTTACTAACCCATCACTAATTTATATTTTATATACACATATTCAATTAATAAATATTATAAAGTTATTATTCTCCTAACAACACAATCAACTCATTCTTTAAAATTCATATTTAGAGTTGTCAAAAAAGATTTAGCTAGCCGGAAAATGGGCGAATATAGACTATGAATATGAGTTATGGCTGATTTTTATACCAACTCGACTCGATACAAAATAACCTCAAGCACACGATGTGTTTGAACAACTTGGTACAATCCTATTATTTTACATTAAAAATTAGTGTATACATGTATCGACCACTAAAATATATAACAACATAATTTATTATTGTTATATACTAAATCAATTAATTATTTCAATTGAGATTCAATTTGAATGACAATTTCGTAATTAATGTCAAAACAATAACTCATTATATGAAAAATTAAATAATTAAATTTTAAAGTTTTCATACATTTTTTACCTAACATGTTTATGAAAATAAGGAACTATTATCTTTCTTAATACTCTTTTTTTTTTTTCAAAATCTTTTAATTGTGTTGGTGCAAACATATGCAATATGTATCTTAAATAAAAAAAAAATCTTGATTATCTATTAATCATTCATTAGTTTTCACCATATTTAACTCATTTATTAATCCATCACTAATTTTTAGTTTACTTAAAACTCACCTATTAAACTAATAAATAATATAATACTCTTATTTCTCGAATAATTTTTAACTCATTATTTAAAAATTAAAATTTATGTTTAGAATCATAAAAAAAGACTTAACTAACATGAAGAAAATGAGTGAACTAATTATACTAAATCAACTAATTATTATTATGGTTATATACTTTAATACTATTTAATTTATACTAAATCAACTAATTATTATTCAGACTAAGTAATATTCGCTTTATATACCTAAAATGTGTTTATTATCCGTTTGGCCTATTGGCTAAGAGTTGGATTTTTTTACATTATTATACTACATTTTTTAAATTTATAGTGATACACTTACAATACATAATTGTTAGTGCATCGCACGGGAACATATACTAGTTAATAATAATACCATTCTTTTAGTCGCAACTGATTAGTGGTATATCTCTTTGTTACGACAACATAGACTTAAACGACCTCGCGTTGCTTGATTCTTTGAATTGTTTCTTCAATATTATCAATCAAGAAACTAACATAATGAGAGCAACTTATATATTTTTTAAAAATAGCTATTACATTTTAAAGTATAAAATTGCATCACTAAAGACTCAGTCATAATCTATTATCTCCGATATTAATCTTCTATCACTAAACAATTTGTAATTTTCGTAAAATTACTTAGTGATTTGTTCATACGATATTTAATCTTTATGTGTTTAATAAATTTGTTCATACGTAAATTTAGGGAAATTATTTTCGATAAAATTCTCAAGATGCAGTTTGAAAGTCAAAACATCTGCCTACTGGGTTCTCTAGAAATAATACTATTGATCAATTTTTTTTTATTCTTTTCGAGATATAAGTTTGTTTTTTGATAAAACAATACTTACATATTTCATTTGAGTGTAAGTATTTGATTAAGTGAGTTGAGCTTCGTTGTTTATGTAAAACAATTGATTGTGTGAATATTTCATCAATATTCAATACTATTATGTAAACTTATTGAGTAATGAATTATGGGTGTTTAACTGAGTTTATAAACTTTGTAAAATAATTTATAAGTTGTTTAGAAGTTTATAAGTTCTTTAAAGTATTTGACAAAATAAGCTATTTGAGAACTTATAACTTGTAAAAATAAGCTCTTAGAGTTTATAAGTTTAAAAAAATAAGTAGCTTCATCCTAACTTATTTTGTCATTAACTTATAAACTATAATAAAATAACCACACAATATTTTGTTATTTAAAGTATTTTAAAAAATAAATATTTTTTACAAAATAAGTAATGTCCGTTTTTGTTATTATTTAAAGTTATAAACTCATTTATCTAAAAACTTTGACAACATATAAGCTCTTAAGGTATGACATCTTATAAGCTCATACAAGAGCTTATAAGCTCTTTAAATAAGTTTAGTCAGTTTAGAAAATCCCTAACTCAACAAGGACAATATTTTAAGTCCAAACCCGATTTAAGTAATGTCCGTTTTTGTTATTATCTGAACTAGTTATCTCTTTTTTTTTATTATTTCAATGATTGCAAGGGCTACAAGTTAGAGAAACGTGTGGGGATATTTTGAGATATCTGTCAAATAATTATTAGTCTCTCCGGCCCACGAAAGTAGTCCCCTTCTATTTTACACGTAAATTAATATCTTACTTTATTCATCTTTTACTTTATTAACAAAATGAGTATTTATCATATTTAACACTTATTAAATTTATTTTAATACTCTTTATTTTTTACTTATAAAATTTGTAGAAAAAAAAATGAGACTATTTTCGTGGAATGTTCCAATCAGGATAGAGGGACTATATTGGAGGGACAGAAGGAGTACTATATAATAATCAGAATAAATAAAATAAAATTTGTTGGCCCATTTTCCCCTATCCAATGGTCTATTATTTTATATTTTCTCTTAATGTCTAACTTAGGTGTTGATAGGTAAGTTGAAAATAGACTTGTCACTGTTACAAGCTTAGATAGTTTCGTTTCTCTTAATTACTTCCTTTATTGTTGAAGTCTCTTTTTGTTCATAAATATTATCAAGTTGATATTTTATCAACAAATTATCAAATTCAATTAATGTAAAAAAAATATTTTAAATTCATATATTTACACAAAATTAACTGTTTTCTTGGATTACTGAAATTAATCGTTGAAGGACATCACAGCACGTCATCACCCAAAACTTTACAATTTATTTGTATAATGCAATTCTATTATTGGTCGACTTATTGTTTAACTTTAGTGACTTTCTCATTGGCTCTTATTAATTTGTTCTTATTCTTTTGAGAAATAAAATATGACCCAATTTAACTGATTTTAACACGCTTTTCTTTTTAAATTGATTCAATAAATTTGATATAATAAAGATAGTGAAAAATTCAAAAGTTAAGAAATATGCCGATTTCTTTTCTCAAAATTAAAATACTTCAATTGATACACGCAAGAAAAAGACCAATTTCTCGTGAAGTCAAATTTTCATTAGTACGAGTCAACGGAACAACCACTGTCCATATAAACGACAGTATGATCATAAATTCCCTCTTTAATTTATAACTTTTTTAATGTTTACAACTTTTTATATATTTTGATAATCGTGTTAAAAAACGTGTCATGCTTACCTGGACGGATGAATTTGTAAAGTAAAAAATTTATTCACCAACTTAAAAATGTTTAAATTTCAAGAATTTTTCATATGATTAGTGTACTAATCATATTATATGAATCTCCATTTCACACCAATCATATATGATATACTCTCTCCGTCCATAAAAGATTTTGACACTTTGACCCGACACGAGTTTTAATAATGTATTTTGATTTTGTGTAAAAGTATATGGTGAGTGGAGTTTGAGACTCATCATATTAAGTGATTGTGTATATTGAGTGTAATTTAGGTCTCACATGATTTATTATTTTTCTAAATGAGTTGTGTGTATAAGTTGAATAAATCTTCTAAATGAGTTGTGTGTATAAGTTGAGTGAGTCCACTTACTATACATGAAAAGTTTAAAATATAAAGATGTTTTGTAAATGGATCAAAATGAATCATGTACATGAAGAAAGTGATATGAAATTAAGAAATCAATATCAATTATATTCAAAATATAACTTATATTTTATAATTATTTTGGATATTCACATAAAAAAATAAGTAAAGGATGTTCTAGAACTGTACAAACTGATGTGTGAATGTACTTGGACAGTTAGCTGAGAAGAGTATCACTAATTTATTAGGCTGCTGCTGGTGAGCTGTATTCCGTTGTCGTTTTGAACTCTAAAACATGCAAAACGACGACTCAAATTAATATCATCCCACTATGTTTGGCAATTTTAATGCTTAAAACCACTCAATTTCAATTTCAATTTCATAACCATTTTTGTATCTTTTGATATAGAAATTTTGATTGATCGGGTGTGAATTCATCAATTATTTCTAAGTTTATTTATTTTCTATCAATCGTGAATTTAACTTTAAATCCATATTCCCCAAAATAAAATTTTATTCAAATCAAAAATAGATGTGCATTGAATTTAATGCAATATTAGTCTACTCGTCTAGGTTATTAAAATTTAGGATTATAGTTTTGATTTTTTTTTTTTGCTATCTACACTTAATTAACCCTCTATATTTTTGTGTATCTACTTGATTTTTTTTACTAGACTAGATCCTTGGGTCTAGAGGTGTTCAAAAAAGGATGATCCATAATTCAACAATAATCAGTTCAAAATCGTATAGGGGAATATTCGAGTTTGATTTTAAAAGTTAAGGAGAGTCTCAATATTTTTTTACTTATAACTCAATATCATCTCTTATACTCCCTCCGTCCCGGCTAAATTGAGACATTTCTTTTAGGTACGGTAATTAAGGAGTATATATTTAGAGTTGAAAAGTGTATAAAATGATGATATGAATATATATTATTTAAACTTATGTGTGTAATAAATGTATCCAAAAAAGGAAACTCCCCAACTTACTTGAAACGGAGGGAGTATTATATAGCATCAATATTTATAATTCATAAAATTACATCTGAACTCCTAATTTGATGTAAAAGTATATATTTTTAGTCGATTCCAAATAAATCGGTAGTTTTGCACCAGACATATACTGTCTTGGAAGGTTACGGTTCCTAAACTTGAACCGTTAACCAATGTTCGATTATAATTCTAATATAATCAATTTGTGACCGTTTATTCTGTTGGTCCCGAAAGAGCTAGTTTGGTGTATGGGGGGGGAATACACCAATTCCAACTTTTTAGGTTTTCTTGTTTTTGTTTTTTTGATCAATAAGGTTTAAGCAATCTTAGAATATAAGAAGGCTTGAATTAGCAAGAAGGTTCTTCGTGTCCAGAAGAATCAACTTACTCAAGTATACCTTATGTGAAAAGTAACAGTTAATAAGAGAAACTTGAACAAGTTAATCTTGATTAAAGTTGTGTGCGGAATTCGGTGGTTAATGCTCTTATGTTGAAAACGTTTTCTTAATCAATAGATTAGAGATAAACAAGTTTAATATAATTATGAAGAAGAATAGTATGAAGTAAAACAGAAAGTAAAGAACGCAAGAGTTAACGTGGTTCGGGATAAACCTCCCTACGTCCACGGCTCGATCAAAACTAGATCGAAATCAACTAATGTCTCCTTTCTTTTTACTCGTTGAGTACGAGCCACAAGCTTTATCAAAACTAGATAAATACTTGTGATTACACTTCTTCTAGATTGAAAACTACAATCTAAAATATTACAACCTTTGGATCAAAACTAGATCCTGAACTTTGAATAATGTAAGAACAATTTTCCAGAAAGTAATCTTCAACTGATTAAACACTCAGAGAATTCGTAGGTGGAGTGTTTAGAACGATGAGAGCTTTGAAGATATTTGAGCAGAGTTTAGGCTTTGATTGCTTGAATTCTCGTTCTCTTTCTGGAAGTGAAGGTGGTATTTATAGCCTCAATGAAGAAACTATCCGTTGGAGACGATGCCCTCTAATTTCAACGCATTAATGGCGGCATTAAATGCATGTCAGTGTTGTTGAAGCACGCGCTGCCAGGTTGAGAGTGGTTACCACCTTTCACGCGTTTTCCCAATGTGTTGCCATACTGGTAATGATTCATTTTACAGAGATATTTGAAAATCTTGTACATCATTCCTTAAAACATACCGTTGATGTGACAACACACTGAGTGGATGACTTATGACTAATTTAGGTAAGTCGGCAGTCCACCATAATGATAAGAAGAGCTTCCTATCACTGTATGTTTGAACATGTGCTTTTTCCTTTTAGAATAGAACAGCTCGCTGTTCTTTGGTGAGATGAGCAGCTCGCTGTTCCTACCTTCTTGGATCACTAGCTGTTTCACCTTCTTGGATCACTAGCTGT
>JAPKLX010000013.1:1482153-1522094 GCA_026898415.1 Leonotis leonurus
TGTTTCACCTTCTTGGATCACTAGCTGTTTCACCTTCTTGGATCACTGTCTGCTTCCATTCGCTGTTCATGCTATTTGATCACTAGCTGTTTGTAACCAAGAGTACTCGCTGTCAAACTTGATCACTCGCTGCTTTCTCTTCACACAGCTCGCTGTTTGTCTTTCACACAGCTCGCTGTTTGTCTTTTCTTTCACTAAGTACAGTAGGTAAAGAGTGGACAGATAGTGGATCATGATCTGTTCCATTTTAATTTAAACAGAAGTGAAGGCTAAGATCAAAACATGTAGATCATAAATAAAATACTACACAAGTAATGACAGCTACCTGTCCTTAAACTAGTAACAGATCGCTGTGATAAATACGAATCAATGTAGAACATTTATAACTAATGTGTCCAGGAATGCTTTTATCAAGAATAACACAGATAGTAAAAACTGTACTATCTGCTTCTTTTTATAATTTAGCATATTCCTTAACAGATGACATTATTACAAGACAATTAACTAAGTGTTGTTTCGAATTGCATCATCAAAACAATGTAAACTTGTGGGGTTCCCAACATATTCAATTATAGTTTTAATCGAAATCATAACATTAAACATCTCTACTTTGGTCTGATATTCCCATGCAATTATAATTGGTTATATATAGAGTTTTTTCCCCCTCTATATTTTGTATTTGTGCATACTATATGCATGAATTAAAATATATAAACAAACAAAAACTATTTGCTGCATATGTCTCGAGTCGTACTCAGAACCTACCGTGGGGTCAAATAATTATCCAATACATGAGAGTTCTTGTAGATCAATGAGTTCATGCATGGTTCAATATTTATTTGGCAATAACTATTTCAAATAGTGCTATGGAATTAGTACTATTTCCATGTTTTATCAAACTGTTACTAGACTCTTTGACCGAGGTTATAAGCTCATTCAAAGTGTTTGACAAATTAAATTATTTGAGAGCTTATAAGTTGTAAAAATAAATTTTTAAAGTTATAAGTTGTTCAAAAAATAAGTAGTTTCATCCCAACTTATTTTTCCATGAACTTATAAGTTGCAACAAAATCACGTATGAATAGCTTAAAATGTTAAACACTTTATTATTTTATAAGCTTTTTAAAAGAGTTTATAAGCTTATTTATCCAAACATTTTAACAACTCATAAGCTCTTAAGATATAATATATTATAAACTCTTTAAAATAAGTTTAGTCAAACACTCATTGTAATCGGCGTCAAATCATGATATTCTTACTTTTCGAAAAAAGGAAGTGCAGGAAAACATTGATTTTATTATTCTATATATATACATTCTATATTTAGAAGATATAGTTCAATTAATATATATACAATAAAAAAAAAACCCAACATATTTAATAATTAACATTTATGTGTATATTAGTGGCGGGTCCATAAAAAATATTAGGAGCAGCGAATTTGAATATATCAAATTTAAAAATAAACTTTGTTAAATTTCATATTAATGATAGGGACTTTTACATACTTATTTGTTAAAATGTGGATAATTTTATATGTATAAAAAAATTTTAAAAATATATTTTGTAGTGTTCCCACCTCTTCTTTAGATCTACCACTGTGTATATCTAATCATTTATAATATGATCTAGATTACAGTAACAATAGTGAGGTCCAATAAACTCATCTAATATACTCCTAATGAGATGACTTGTATGTATGAACGATATTTAGAAGAATTGGAATGAACATTGTAATAGAATTAAGACGAGTGTTAAGTTTAAAGTGTGTACTCTAGGTTCTTGCAAATTATACGAGATCGATTGCATGTGACAAGCTAATTCCGGTCAGATCTCGATGGAAAGCTTAACAGGGCTTCCTAATTCAAGTGCTACAGAATAAACAATAAGTCCTAAACATTCTAGCCAGATAGCATATGAATGATTAACTAAGCTAACTAATCAACAACAATTTAATAAATGGAAATTCGGAATTAAGGCTCTAGAAGCTGAACTTTTGTTTCGATCATCACATGAAATTATTAATACACATATTCACATGCTTATCTAGAATTCTTCAGAGCTACCTAATCTCTAGCCTTCGCATTTGATAATTAGATTGTGACTATGACTTCCGTATTAAGCCACACAATTAAGAATTCAAGTTAAACAAACAAACACTCGATTAATATGCTTCCAATTATAATCGAAGTTGATTGGACCTTGATCTGACACAAGGATCTTCTATCGATGTCACCCTATTTCTAACGAATTGCAAAGGTGATCAATCGGCACAATTTAATAAGCACGAATCCAAACAACGAGCATGAAGTAATAATAACATAAACGATCAAATAAGAAGTTCAACAACTAGTGGAGATCGACTACTCAACACAATACATAATCAAGAAGCAAGAACTCAATAAACAAGAACTCACTAATGGCTACGCTATGAGAAGAAGCAATCAATCTCCACTTTAATCCGTCTCTCCAAGTCAAAATACAAGTGGAAACGCTAAAACAAGGTTCTAGATTACAAGAGTCAAGTTCTATCTATGAGAGATATGGAGGTTCCCCTTCAAATGGCCTGAAAAAGGCTTTAAAAACGCGCCAATAACTATCAGCTAGCGGTCGCTGGCTATGAGCCTCTGTCCGCTGCTGCAGCACAGGCCCAGCGACCGCTGGCCTGTGAAAAATAAGAAATTTTGAAAATCACATAATTGAAGCTCGTCTCGATAGGAATCCGTAGCCACAGACAGATCCAAATTCGGAGTTGTAACGAATGAGAACGAGCCAAAACAAAATTGCTTCGCAAAATGCAACAATTTTGTGTATGGCTATGCTCTCGCGCTCTTTCTCCTCTCGTGTTTTGCCCGTAACTCCTAACAAGATCCCGTTTGGTTTTCTCTGCTTCGTTCGGCTTAGCATTTCCGGCATCATTTAAGCTCCGATCAACTCCTCTTCTTGTCATCCTATATCCAAAACAAGAATAAACAAAATACGACATAAACACGAACTAAAAGACATTAACTCAACTCAAACTAAAGCTAGACACGACCAAAATTAACCATCAACACACACAAAAATGAGCTAAAGAATGAATTAATTTATTCTAAGATGGATTTTTATATTAAATTCATCTTAAACTAACTCACAACATAGGTGGACTGAGTCACAATTTAATTGGAAACTATATTTTTAAATAATCTTTCACGTTAGATCCTCTTGCTTACGTGGAAATTAATATCTTTACTCATAAACACTTGTAAGAAAAAAGAAAATAAAATATTCTTGTTCAATTCCGCTAATTAATTAATTTCTCAGTTCATATCCAAGATACGATAGTTATTTTGCATACCAAACATACCCTAATATTATTACCTACACACGTTTTCTTTTCTCCCCTTCTCTCTCTACAATATTACTCAATTTTTTCCATGAGAAAAAAAAAATTATTTTCCTCTTTTAAATTTTTATAGAATGGCACAATTTATCAGTGTCCCACACGTTCTTATCACATGAAAATGTCTCAAGCATATATAATGTCACTTTATAAATGAAATGATAAGCTGTCATGTTTGAGGACTTATCAAGTTGATATAATAATTGCAGCATCTAAAATTTCTAGTTCAATTAAAGTTATTGTTTGCTTATTCATGCATGCAACTTTATGTTTTATTTAACTAACAACTTATATTCAACATTAATTAATTAACTAGCTGCATCGCATGATTATTGTAATTTAAATTACTGTAACATTTATAAATTAATTACTTGAAAAATAATTTAATTAAAACTTCTCTAATATATATATATATATATATATATATATATATATAAAAGATTCCCCTACCAACTACTTTTGGATAATAATGTGAAGGAATCAAACCAGATCAAGAAAATTCACCGAAGTGATCGATAAGTTTTGGGAGGTTTCAATTAGGTTTTTATTTGAGTTGGTTTCTGGTTTGATTTATAAATCCTAAAATTGATAGGTTTTAGTTCGATCGGCATTATATGACTTTTGTTTTGGTCGGTAACCAAACCGACAGAAACCTATTAATGTAAATATTAAATACATACAATTATATACCCATATCTTCACGAAAATTATGTTGTAAAAGAGTCGTCACAAATTCTAAAAAAGGTTAAAAATGCAATTTTAATAGAAAAAAAAAACCCACAAAATAGAATACTAAGTTTAAAATATTTAGTATTTTGCGACTCCATATCCAAAAAAAGAAATACTACAATTTTTGTGGATCACCCAAATGAATATTAAGATAGCACGAATAATAATATTCCTACAGTTGGGTTAATAAAAAAAACAACCAATTTTCGGTCCCATTTTGTTCTTTTAAAAATCATTTGATTTTCAGTCCCATCTTATTCTTTTAAAAATCGATTCGTTTAATTTCTTCTTCTTAAAGGTTCGACCGTGAACCAACACAAGATGTATGTACATGATTGTTTCCATATGTTCTTGTACATACGTAAGATATCATACTATTTCGATTAAAACAAACCTAAGTTGTGAATTGATATTTCTCATGACGTCGACTGCATATAAAATAACATGTCCAACAATATTTTAATAGGATTTGCCGACGTCGGTCATGTACACAATTTATGCAGCCAACTCAAATTTAATTTAACCATATAATATATAATTGTATATAAATTAATTTAAATGTCATGTAACCTTAAAATTTATGATAAGGTTGTGAAATTTGTAAGCATCCGCTTTCGAAGTGACAGCTGACCCTACAATTTATTGTACTATCTTATACTATGTTTTATCCTCCCTTGTAGGTTAAGTTAATCATGTTTAATTTTAAATTTTCTACGAGATGTGTTCACCGAAAAAGAAGATGCACTTTGATGGTTGTTCAACCCAAAATGACTGTCTAAGTTCTCGCAATTAAACGAGGTTTATAATACGTAGTAAGCTGATTCTAGTCGTATCTCGAGGAAGACTTTGCAGGGCTTCCTAGCTAAAGTGCCAAAGAGAAAACAACAAGTCCTAAGCACTCTATCAAGTTCAAATCATAAAAGTAACTAAAAGTAAAGACTAATAAGTAAATTAAATAAATGGAATCCGGACTTAAGGTTTTAGGGTAAGAACATTCATATAGATCATCACATGCTATGATTATTCATGCATACATTTGCATAGCTAGAATCCCCAAAAGCTATCTAATTACTAACTTTCGTATTTACAATTAGATTGAAACTCCAACTTTTGTATTTAAACTACACAATCAAGAACTTAAGATAACAAATCAATAATCAGTCAATACGTCTCCGATTACGACTGAAATTGATTGGACTTTGGTCCGACACAAGGATCATCTCTCGACCTCACCCTATGTCTACGGAATTGCAACGGTGATCAATCGATACAATTTAATAAGTACAATCCAAACAGCAAGTATGAATAACAATAGACATCAATAAACTATAAAAACCAAACCCTAGTGGAGATTCAACCTACTCAATCCATCATACAATCATAAGCAAGCATTTGATAAACGAAACTTACTACGATTACACAACTTGGATTGAGAAGATGATTCTCTACCTTAATCCATCTTCCAAAAGTGAAAATACAATGCTAGAGTGTTTTAGAGAGAATTCTTATGTTCTTGTACAAAGTAAGATCAGCTAGAGTACAAAATAAATCCATTTTTCCTTTTAAATTTGTGCAGAAAACCGCATGTTTCACTCGCCCAGCGGCCGCTGGGGTGCACTCTCTGCCCATTTCAACAACACATCCTAGCGACCGCTGGCCTGTGCAAAATACGAAAATTTTAAAAATATGGAATTGAAGCTCGTCTCGATAGGAATCCGTAGCTGCAAACGGATCCAAATTCGGAGTTGTAACGAAGGAGAACGAGCCAAAATAAAATTATTGTGCAAGACGTAACAATTTTGCATATGGCCATGCTCTTGCGTTCTTTCTCCTCTCTGTTTGTTGCCCGTAACTCCTAGGAAGCTTCCATCCGGTTTCCTCGACTTCGTTCGGCTTAGCATCTTCGGCATTTCCGGCATCATTTCAGCTCACATTAACTCATTTTCATCATCCTACATCCAAAACAATAACAAATAAAACTCAACATAAACACGAACTAAAAGACACCAAACTGACTTCAACTAAAATCTAAACACGACAAAAGATGAACAAAAAATACGCACAGAAACGAGCTAAACAATGGTATAAGTAGTCAATATTTTTAAACTTTCATCGAATATGCAGATCTCATATATGTATATTCTCTAAATTCGTCTCATTCCAATGTGTTTCGGTTCACTCATGTAATCTTCAGCTTGAAATTTTATAAGAGTCGTTCTTTGTCTGTGACTCTGTATCGGTGATCATTTCGTAACTTCTACCGTGGACATTACAAAATCACATATATTAACTCACTACCACTAGGCCAACACACGCACGTCATTATATAATTCACTTTAACTATAATGCTTTTTTTTATACAAAATATGATATATTATGAATCTAGATTATGTGATTATTATGTGATTATCAATTATTTAAAATTAATATTATTTTTTACATGAAATATTTCTCGATAAATTTACATAATCTATCTGTATGAGGTATAAAGTTAGTCATATATATATTCAAATAAAATTGTTCCAAATTAATATATATTTGAAAGGGGATAGTTATATATTAGAATTAGTTCACTATGTGTAAATTAGAATAAAATATAAGTTATTGATTTAAATTTTTTGTAGAATATTGATTTTTTAAATAACATGTCCATATTTCTCTTATTCAGTCAGTTGCACATATTTAATATTAAACATCTTTTATTTTGTGTTAACAATTTTTATTTTTTAATTTATCAGCTATAAACATTAACAATATAACATTATATTTAAATTATTTTGTAGTTAGAAGTATTCTGGAAAATAATAAAATTCCACCAAATAAGAAATAAATCAGTTATAAATATTCGATCAATATTAATATATTTAATGTTTTAATTTATAAAAGAATTAATTTAAAATATCAATTTTAATAAAATAAACATCTCAATATTAAATCTATATATATATAAAACAGGAAGCATTCCAATTGAAATCAATTTCAAATCAATTTGAGTGGCAATTTTGTAAATAATTTCAATTTCAATGGCAAATATAATACTACAATTATTAAATTTAAAAATAGACCTTAACATGATTCGATCTCTATACCCTTCATAAGAAAGACTATATTGTAAACCAGTAAACCAACAAGATAACTTGAGCATTGAACAAATCATAATATACATGTACAACTGAATCTGGTTTATGTTTAGCGTTTAACTTATTAATTTTTAAAACTTTATAGATTATTTTCTCTCTCTTATAACATATATCTCCTAAAATTATTTATTTTCTTCATAAAAATATTTGCAATATTATGCATATTAAATTAAAGATCTCAACAATACATTTAATTTGATATATGTTATATAAAATATAAATTTAATATAAAAAATTATAACACATTAGTAAATTGAAAATAATTATATGTATACATATTCTTATACAAATAATATATTTTACTAAATTATAATGCTCTTAATTATAAAGTTGAATACTCTTTATGATATGTTTTAATATTATGCATGAAGATAAATTAGACATAGTGTCTCAATCTATTTTTACTATAAAATTTCAATGTTATCTAATATGTTTTCCTAATTATATTTTCTTACATCTAAGTTTAATCTTTTATTTAGTACTAAAAACTTGTCATATTTGATCAGTGTATCTAATTGTTTTTAATATTTAATACTAATAATTATAATCAATTTGTATTGTTGATAAATTTAATACTAATATCTATTGATTTTGTCCCACTTATTTAAACACATTTTTCTTTTTGAGCTGTCTCACTTATTTAAATACATTTCTTTATTTAGCAAATTATAAAGCATAAATCATGTTCTTCAAAAAATATTACAATTAAATATTAATATCCATGTGAAAAGTAAATGAATTTAAATAAGTGAGACGAAGGAGTATAGTTTTTAAAAAATATTAATTTTAATGTATTATTATAAATATTAATTAAATACTAAATTTCATAGTGAAACATAGAACGGAATACAAATGGTCATTTCATAGTCACAATTAAGAAGAGTACTATCGATTACGGTTTTAAAACCACCAAATAAAATTGAATTACAATATTTTTGATTTCTTTAAATATCTATATTATAAATTATTAATAAATAGATTATAAATCCGTGCATAGCACGGGTGCAATACCTAGTTTTACTTAAAATACATAAAACTAATTCTATTTAATATTTCCACTGTTTGAAAGTAACATTAGCTATATCTATCGAAAGCAAGAGTTCAAATTTTCGCGCCATACGTATGATGATTTTTTAATAATATTAAGATTGTCGCAAGCCCTTTATTCATGTAACCTGTTACCTTATTGCTTTATAATTAAATTGCTGCTGTCGTTTTATATCTGATTACATTATTATATTATTTCTAAGTCGAATTAGCTATTGAACTTGAATTAACCGAAAACATAAAATAATTTAAAAATTAATATTACATCCGTCCACCAAAATAATTTACGTTTTGCTATTTTAGGACGTCCACGAAAATAATTTACATTTGAAACATTTCATTTATAGTAAATGAACCTCACCGCTAACTACACACAATTCAATTTAAAACAATATATCAAATGACACTCAAACTCCACTAAATATACATTTCTATTAAAATAAAAACACATTATTAAAATTTATGTTGGTCAAAATATAAGTCATTTTCATAAAGGGTGGAACAGTAATATAGATTATTGTGACCAAGATATTTTGTTGAGAGAAAGATATTGTGTCGACCTTTAAGATCCGATCGAAGTCGGAATGAGAAGATCACAACATAATAAGTGGCGTCGACCGTTTAAGTTAAAATAGAATGCTTATATTCAAATAATAAAATTTTGTAACTATATGTAGACATATACAGGATTTAACGTATGGATGACAATTAATTTACCTGCCACTAAGCTGATCTGGTTTAGTAGTAGTTTCGTACTTTAAAATTTAGTGTTTATTTGTTTACGTTTATGGGGATGGATAATTGTTATTTATATATACGAAATTTATATATTTGTGAAATATTTGTCAATCAATTCAAAATTAAATATATTTTTTAAAAATAAAATATTTTACTTATTTATAAAAATAGTTTACGTTTTGATCCGCTGCGAGTTTTAATAATATGTTTTGAAATTAATAGAGATGCATAGTGAGTAAAGTTTGGATCTTACTTGATATATTGTTTTAAATTGGGTTATGTGTAGTTAGTGAAGTTTGAGTCTCACTTAATATATTATTTTAAATTGAATTGTATATATGTTGTAAGTGTGATAGGTCTACTTGCTATAAATAAAAAGTTTCAAATGTAAATCATTTTTATAGACATCACAAGATAACAAAATGTAAAGCATTTACGTGGACGGATGAAGTAATATCTAATATTTCATCTATTAATCTTGTTATTTTTTTATATAATTATATTTTTATGAACTCTTTATTAATTTATATTTAAATTATGTTGGTTGCGAACTTTTTTAATGTTGTTGAATATATCATATATTTTGATGATGCAGTCGAAATCATCTGTGCATGTGTTAAATTACTCATATTGACACTTAATTTTTAATGTTTTATTAGGAACACGTTGATACAAATGTTAATGAAAAGATCAAGTAATTGAAGATCGATATGTATTTTCATATTTATTTAGATTAGATTTAAACTTAGATAGCTCGATCTAAAGTGTGAGGATAGGCTGATATTATCGACTTAATCAATAGGAGATCGACATAGTTGTGTTTTAGTAGCATATAATATATAATGTAATGACATGTGTCAAATATAATGATATGATCAATAGAGAATCATCTTATTTAGTCTAAGTATTAGAAGGGAGATCAACATGTAAAGTAAGTAAAGTAAAGTTAACGACTTGTGCCAAAGGACCGATGTTAAGCCTAAAGTGTGTACTCTAGGTTCTCGCAAATTATACGAGGTCGATTGCATGTGGCAAGCTAATCCCGGTCGGATCTCGATGGAAAGTTTAACAGGGGGCTCTAATCCTAAGTATTATTAAAACAAGGAAAGGGACATCCTAAACACCCTAACAAATCGAGCTCAAATAATTTTTTAGCCGAACTCTTGCCTAACGGTATTCGGTTAGAAAAGTTCATAAAAATGTTCGAATATAATTTTAACGAATCGAACTTCGAATAGTTCGTGAACTTTGTTAATAAGCTTCTTCACGAACCTTAAAAACGAGCCGAGCTTCAAATAATTCGTGAACTTTATGTACGGATTAGTTCACGAACTTATCAAATTGATAAAAATATATAAATATATATTAACAAATTATAATTTAATAAATAAACTTTTTAACGAGCTCAAACTCGAATATTTAACGAACTCAAGTCGAGTTCGAGCTCGGGTACGAATGTACTATTAAATCGAACATTAAATGAACTGATCTTAGACTAAACTTAAGTTTGATTTTTATTTATCTAATCAAATTCAAGCTTGAATTTTAGAAATCGAACCGAACTCGAGTATGACAGTATTTGGTAAGGTTCGATTACACTCCTATTTATGTTTGTTTATTTGTGCAAGGTTGTGGCTACAAAGTTGGGTTATTGACATATCATTTAGCAAATTATACTTATTTTTCGATTTATTACGATAGTAGTGGATGATGTCTTGGCAGCGTATCGTGATACGTTATAGTATATAATATGGACATATACAATATAAATTGTACTAAAACATTCACATAAACAACACAATTGTTAAATAATTTAATTATTAAAATTGGTATTTATTATCAACACATATAAGACATAGATTATTGATAAATTAGTGAAATGAATATCAAGAATCAATATTTTTTTCTACACAATAGCTACATAGTTAGGTGTTCTAAGGTACATAGTTGCATTGTGAAATTCATGGTCAAAATGTTCTAGGGTACATAGTTAAAATTGTTGTGTACCCTAGTCGTGCATTCATTCAAAACATCTTTTTATTTAATTTATACATATATATATATATATATATATATTATTTCATATTTATTGCATATTATTTCGAATCATATCAATATTATTCATAAAAGATTTGTAATTAGTCATATAAGTTTAAACGACATACTATTGTTGTGTGAAGCATCATTTAGTATAACAAGATTGATATGTTATTGTCACATGTGGACATGTATAATATAAATTGTACTAAAACATCCACATAATCAATACAATTGATAAACAATTAAATTATTAGCATTGATATTTATTATTAACACTTATAAGACATAAATAATTGATTAATTAGTAAAATGGACATCAAAAATCAATATTTTTTCTCGACACAATAGTCAAATGGTTAGATGTTCTAGTGTACAAAGTTGCATTGTGAAGTGCTTGATCAAAATGTTATAGGGTACACGATTAAGTGTTTATTTGTACCGTAGTCGTGTATTCATTCAAAACATCTTTTAATTTGATTTAAATATATGTTATTAACTTATTACATATATATTGTATTTTTTTTTTTGAAAATCAAAATTATTCATAAAATATTTGTAATTAGTCACTTTAAATACAAATGACTTATAATTATCATGTGATGCATCATTAGTATAATGAGATTGATATTTTATAGCAACACATGGACATGTATAATATAAATTGTACTAAGTCGAAAATATCTTACTTGAAAGATACTATGTATTTTTACATCATATGGTACAAACCAAAGAAAAGATCCTACGAGCTACTCGAGATCTATCATTGAGTAAGTACTCAACATCAGGTATGTTGGAGTCATGTTGATGGACATGTGATGTAAGTCGATCAAGGTACATGCATGCATAAACACCGCAATTATGGCTATCAATTTGGATGAACTGATCTTCTTTCGTCATCTTGATCAATGTGAACTCATACTTCTGTTTTGCACGTCCTACTTGAGTCCAAAATCCTGATTTTTCTAAGACTCGTGATAGCAAATGTGTAATCAGTTTCAATTAATTTTCACGAAGCATGGAGTTCGAGCGATTCAAATCATCAAATTGAAACAACATTGAGTTATATAACGCAATTGTCCAATTACTCAAGTCAATGCAAATAGTAACTCAATGATTACCCCCTACGTTGCAAATCGTAATAAACTTTATAATAGAGAGTTTATAGCATCTTGGTCTACAAATCTCATCAAATATGTACAAATATCCTTCAAGAAGGAAGGAGAGCAATACAAATTTATACATCCTCAAGTTTAGGTCTCAACCATGCAAATCTAGGCTGCAATTATTCGAAAGTATATATATGTAAGAAAACAATCAATCGAGTAAATATTACAATCAAAATATAAAAAATGCACTCAATCGTGTACTATTGGTGCAACTGTGCCCTAAACTGTTCCTACAATTGTGTACCTAAGAACACAATTGTGTCTCCTCTACATGTACACATGTGAATAAAATTGTGGTTATTAAAAAATAAATCAAATATGTTCACCATATGCATTATTGTATTATATCATGTGCATATTCAATATTATCGTATAATTGTGTATCTAAAACTACAATTGTGCAACTAACCGTGTATAAATTGTGTCAACTATGTACAATTTATACATTAAATTGTTGCCCAAATTTTCAAGTTTTAAATAAATAAACATTATAATAAGTGTATATTCATCTAATTTTCAAATAAATAACACTAAAACGACCTTAAACACCCATACACAATATAAATGCTTCAAAATTCAAGTTTTCAAAATCTACCGGCGGCGGTGATGGCAAGGTTGTAGATTCCGACTTTGACGTTTGCGCTTCGATCTCTTTTTCTTCCAACTTATTTTGCTCTAAATCAGATTCAGTTTCACTTATTGGTGAAGATTTGGATAACACAATTGTTTGGAGTATAATTTGTGTGTACACACGAAGAGAGTAATGAGGGAAGAAGAAAGAGAAGATGAGTATAAGAAATTTGGAATTTTATTTTAATTAATTTTTAAAAATACATGTTTGAGGGTATAATTGACTTATTGTATTAAAATAGGTATAGAATGATAATTTTTATAAAAGTGAGTAGAATGAATAAAGTTATTAGAATTGAGTATTTTTGAAAAGTGACCTTTAATTAAAGGGTAAGTTATAGTTTATGGCTTGAACTTTAAGATAGTGTTCAGTTTATGGCCTGAACTTTAAATCATGACACAAGTTAAAACTTGAATATGAAAATATTGTTTATGATATTTTTATTAAAGAAAAAAAAATTTAAATAAATTATTATTATCTAAAAACGAGCCAAGTTTCGAATATAGGTTTAACGAACATCCAAACTTTGAATACTTCACGAACTTTGTTAACTATCTTGTTCACGAACTTTAAAAACGAACCGAGTTTCAAATAGTTCGCAAACATTATATATGAACTAGTTCAGAAACTAATCAAAATAATATATATATATATATGTATATATATATATATTAACACAATAATTTAATAAACAGACTTTTTAATAAATTCGAACTCGAATATTTAACGAATTCGAGTGAAGTTCGAGTTCAAATTTACTATTAAATCAAATGATAAACGGCCTCGAGCTCGATATTTTTTTATCGAACCGAATTCGAAATTAGTTTTCAAAACTTGAACCGAGCTCGAATCGAATTCAAATTTTTAAATTTTCAAACGATCCGAATTTGAGCAAGACAATATTCAGTTCAATTCGATTCGATTATACCCCTACATATTATAGGTCTTATCTTTGTAAATTGGAATTCTTATTTAATAGATTGAACTATTTTGAATTAAATATTCAGACATTTTAAACATAAATTTAAAGATTTAGTGTAAATGGATGGAAGTTGGACTTTGATTTTTAAAACATAATTTAATAATGATGACTTTGTATTTAAAGAGTTTTTTGATTTTTAAATATTTATTTATTTATTTTCTTTAATAAAAATATCATAAACATCATTTTTCATATTCAACTTTTAACTTGCATTATGATTTTTATATTTTCATAAAATACATGCTATTTTAAATAGTTTTAAAAATTTAAACCATAAACTGAATATTATTTTAAAATTGAGTTCAAAAACTATATTTTACCCTTAATTAAATAATCTCCTAATTTCAGTTAATTTTCAAGACAAAACAATAAACACACACAGTGTGACACAAGTACAGAGATGCATCCACACGTACGCGTCCACCTCTTACCTATATATGCTATACAACTGTCTTTCCTTCTCCCACCTCTCTCTCTCACACACAATATCTGCATTCAAGAATACTACCCCATTTTCGTTCTCTTCGATTTCACACCCAATATTTCTGCCTTCATAGCAGCCAGTTGCATGGGTGCATCATTTTCGTTGGCGGCGGAGACGGGAGGCGCTGACGAGAGGGCTTCGCCGGAGACGGGGTTGGGCGACTTGCCGGAGAGCTGCGTGGCGGCGGTGCTGGGCCACCTCGAACCGCCGCAGATCTGCCGCCTCGCAATGCTGAATCACGCTTTTCGAGGAGCATCGTCGGCCGATTTTGTCTGGGAGTCGAAGCTGCCGAGTAATTACAGAGATCTGATCGGTAGGGTTTCCGAGGAGGACGCCTCTTTCTGCAAGGGCTTGTGCAAGAGGGATATTTACGTTAGACTTTGTAGGGCCAATTCCTTCGATGGTGGCAACAAGGTCCGATTGATTGGATTTCGGGATTTTAAATAACGTTTTCTTTGTTCGATTATTTTGGGGGAAAATGACTTATTTTGATTGTTTGGGTTGTTTATGTGTAGAAAGTGTGGTTGGATAAGGGAACAGGAAAGATTTGTATGTCGGTGTCATCAAATGGATTAGCAATAACCGGAATTGATGACAGGAGATATTGGAGCCGCGTTCCATCAGAAGAATCAAGGTGAGGTTTAATTTTAATTTTAATTTTAATTTTCTTTCGTCCAAGAAAAATAGTGTGATTTTGGGTGTATGATATTATTGAAAATGTTTCTCAACCAATTTCACCATGTAATATCGGGAAAATTCAGTTTTAGCCCATATATTCACTCTGAGGTAGTTTTAATCCAAATTAAAGCTTGACAGAAATATCAAGCCTTGCGTCTTTGATTTTGTGGCTAGTTTTACTTGAGCCGGAAAGTCCCGGTGGTGATTGGGTGTCCGGTCCAATTCTATTTGGTTGAAATCTCGCTGAGGAAATCACTTTAAAGCAACAATTGTGGCAAATTTCAGTTTATAAGGATTGAAATTAATAATAGATTAAGTTTGAGCTGAAGATTGAGCCAGAATTTGTATCCTCAATGAATTTACCCCAAGTGAAGGTTTCGCCTTCAATGTGTTCATCTTTTGTTCAGGAGGAAGTTGTTTTTTTTAGTCTTTATATGCCTGAGAAATTTGATTGATCTTGTGTTAGGAGTCGTTGATGAATTCTTGTAGTTTTAATGATGCATTTGTGTAAGCAAAGAATGAGATATTGGTGCTATGTTAGGCAACGCAAAGATTTTTGTGTTGATTAGCGCCTTGTGTGAGTAGGACATGCTGAAATAACATTACTGTCATTTGCAGTAATGAGTTGTATGGATATGCAGTTTAAGCTACTCTGCAACTTCTCTTACTACCATATTGATGAAACGATGAATTTTTGTGTTAGTATTCGTGCTTCTTGCAAATTTACTGGTCTACGGATCTGCTGGTGACTAATTTGTAAACATTTCTTGAAACCGCTTATTTACTGAATAACTACAATCTTATACTTCTATTTCTGAATGTTGGGTTTCTGCTTTAAAGTTCAAATTATGTTTGTGAATAGCATGAAATGTATATGCTCTGGTGTCCTTCTCCAGCTTCCTTAAAAATGCTTGCATATTAAATTGTTGGAAATGAGCTAAAACGTATGAAATTCATTCTTGTACGTGCAGATTTTCATCAGTTGCGTATCTGCAGCAAATATGGTGGTTTGAGGTCGACGGGGAGATCGAGTTCCCATTTCCAGCAGGGTCATACAGTATATTTTTCAGACTGCAACTGGGGCGAGCACACAAGAGATTTGGCCGTCGTGTGTGCAACTCGGAGCACGTTCACGGTTGGGACAAAAAGCCCGTACAATTCCAGCTCTCGACTTCTGATGGTCAGCAAGCAACGAAACAGTGTTACCTGAAGGAGGAAGGAAGGTGGATCAATTACCATGCTGGAGACTTCATTGTCTCTAGCTCGTGCAGATCGATGAAAGTCAAATTTTTGATGACACAAATTGATTGCACGCACACGAAGGGAGGGCTTTGTGTAGATTCTGTAGCAATACTTCCTGCAGAGTTCAGAGGGAGGTTACATCATTTTTAACTGCAATCGATCTCACTGTGGGAAGCAAATCTTTGTAGAGAAAAAACGAGTTGTAAAGGGCATTTTAGTTGAGACTTTAGGCTTTGTAGTAAGGCAGGTTCTCCCTCTCACTCTTTCTCTGAGTTGTGAAGAGAACTTATGGTAATGAGGCATCTTTCGTTGTAAAATAAGATGCTCGTTATTGTAAAATGGTTTCCCTATTTATGTTAGTTATTTGTATCGAATGTCGCCCATTGGTAATATGTACTTAGGTTAGGTGTATGTTCCTAAAGTACATGTGAATCTATTATGCAATCAACATGAGGTGGGGGATATCATTTCTCATTAGAAAACCAAACGTTCCAAGAATTATGATATTGAAGGCCTAATTTACAGTGGTTGTATTTAGAGAGGTTCGGAAGGACAATTGTTCAGAAGGACCGTAATTGTCGTAATCAAAGTGTAACCGACCGGAATTGGTACCAATTGGTTGTTATAGGAGCTATAATTGTTCTCGATGGTTTGGTAGTGAACTGGAATTGTGTAGGAAATGGTTGGTTTCAAAGATTTGAAATCGTGGTAGTGAACTGGATTTGTGTAGGAGATGGTTGGTTTCAAAGATTTGAAATCGTGGACCGGCTATTTCGAACTATAGGTTCCTGAATATATTTTTTACATATTTTTTTCTAGCTTCTACTTCAATTTTATATTATGCATAATTATTATTAATAATTCATAAAATTGCTATTTGACATAAATTCATGTAAATACGTCTTTTAATACGATTTCAAAATAACTCGATGTTTGAAACTTGATCTGTCATGGATGGTTTTATAGGGTGTTTGGCTGATCTTGTAGGCTTCTTAAAAGTCTTTGCAAATTGAGGTTTTTGAAAGATTATAAGTTGTAAAAATAAACTTTTAAAGCTTATAAGTTGTTCAAAAAATAAGTATCTTCAAGTCAACTTATTTCTCTATCAACTTATAAGCTGCAACAAAATTACATAAATAATCATACAATATTTGTTATTATCACATAAATGAGTAATGTTTTGGTCATTGTCACACATGAAGAACTTAAAATGTCAAACACTTTAAAAAGCTTATAAGCTCATTTATCCAAACACTTTGACAACTTATAAACTCTTAAGGTATGATATCTTATAAACTCTTGCAAAAACTTATAAGCTCTTTAAAATAAGCTTAAACAAGCACCCTCTCAGTTTCGAATTGTGAATCGTAGTAATCACGGTTTCAAAATTATAGAACTGTGAACCGTAATTCAATTATGGTTCTAACCGTGAACAACTCTATTTGAATTGTGTACCACTTTTTATTTTATAATGTATTACTCAATTCTTCCCGCTAAAAGCGACCACAATTGAACACGAAAATTAAGAAAGTAAAGTGTTGTGTTTTTAAAAGGTATGAGTTAGTATTTTACAGGTAATTTTTTTTTTTTTGAGAAAATGGTTATTTTTAATTGAACGGCCCGAAAAAGAATTGTGATTACTTTTAGCGGGACAAATGTAATACTTTTGAATCCCTTTAAAGTAGGAGTGAACATAAAAAATTGAAAAACCGAATCATCCGACAAATTTTTATATTTTCTCTTTTATTCATATTATCCATAATTACTTTTCTTTAATTCCATTTAAAAAATTATATTTATTATTTTATTAATTTATTAATTTTATAAATTAGTATATATAATTAATGAAAATGTGTGTATTTGTATAATTAAGTTCATACATGAAAGAAATCAATCATGCATGAGAATGAAAACGAATCTATCTCTTACATCTATCCAAATTAATGGTTGAGATCAATTGAATTACATATAAATATTTTTTATTACGACAGTGACATGAAAAAATATATATAATGATTTATAAAGAAAATCAAAACTATTGATTTATTAAAATTGATTGTTGAAATATTTTTCCATTTCTCACGTAAAGAATCTTTCATAATCAAAATCTATATAATAATATTATAAATCATATAGTAAGATCTATAATTTATTTAAATTATTAATAGATATGTTAAAATAATATCTTTAATTAACTATTAATTTAATAATAATTTATGTATAAACATATGCATCGCAGATAGAGCTATCATAACAGGTCTGATCCAACTCGTACATGCGCTATACTTGGGGTTTGGGTTGGACTGGACTTCAAAAAATTGAGGTCGAATAATAATCGGGCCCAGAAAATTTACACAAATTTTTTTCAGCCCAATTGAATTTCGGAATTAAAATTTTTCGCCCATTATAAATAATATATATTATTTATATTTTAGTTTTTAATTGAAATATTATAAAATTTAACTTTAAATCATTAAAATTAAAATCTATAAGTAAAAATATTTGTTTTTTAAATAGTTATTAAATTAATTAATTTTATTAAAATAAAAATATATTACTATTTGAACGGCTAAAACTTGCTTGTCCAGCAACCCGTAAAGGTCCAAATTGAGTTTTATATTTATAGGCCCGAAAGTTTTCGGACAAACTTGGACGGCTTTCAAAACTTTAGAAAGTTAGGTCCGCCAATTTTGACGACTCTAATTTTGATAAGACACTTCCAATGTACTACCGGAGAATGTCTACAATAAAATGCTAAAACAATACAAATATCAAGAGAGTTCAAAGTTGTGAATGCATATAAAATACAAGAATGAAAAAATAAAATAAATAATTATAATTTAATGGAGGATGATAAATAAATGGAAGATGATCATCTTACGTTCATATGATTCACATATTAAGACATCGATTGAAATGACGATTAATTCAGCGTAAGAATTTAAGTATTATTTATTTCTAGAAAGATGAATTTTTAATTTGTTTTGTAAAATTTTAAAAATCTCATCAAAATAAAAAAATATATATAATTGATGAGTATATTTTGTATTGACCAATTATTTTTCATATTTAAATTAATTTGTTTCATTTTTTTAAGTTATAATTATATGTTTTTGTGTGCATCGTACTGTACGGGCACATGTACTAGTTCTTGTATAAAGATGTTTGGAAATTTTCATACTAGCTATATACAATAAAGAATGTAAATATTTTATGATAAATATTTTATGATGGTTAACCAATAATAAATTGGTTAATCAATCCAATTTTTTGATTAACCGTTAATGTTATTTTAAATTTTAATTTTTTATTTTTTTTAATAGTTAATCGATTTGATGAAAAGCTAAACAATTGATTTTTTTTAGCGTAAACAAACGATTAATTGATTTGTGCTCACCCTAGTCTAAAGTGAGTAATAGTTCAATAATATAAGAACGATTATCTCTTAACATGAGAATTATAAAATTTTATTAGCTTTATAATATAATATACTATGCATTCCTAAAAATTTAATTTTTGAGATTTATGTGCAATTAATATATTTTTATAATTTTTGGAGAGATATATTTTATAAAGTATTATCCTACTTTTGTCCATCTAAGTTGTTGCAATTATTTAACCTTTTGATGGATAAGTTTTGTCGTAAATTTGTTTACCTAACAATGTAAGCTTTTAGAGATATCATTACATTTGAAAGGTGGATAAAGTGCTGTTAGGCATTTATTTATGGGACATCTAACATGAAAATTCCAATAAAGAACCTTGTGCAAGGTAGATTGGACATGGTGTGATGTACTTTCAAAATTAAAAAAGATAAGGGTATGAAAAGTTTTTTTCAGAGAGTTGATAGAGACATGAGAAAAAGTTTGGTTTGATGAAAAGATTAATATATATATATATATATATATAATTGCATTAAGGACATTGTAGTTGGGGATAAAATGAGTTTTTTGAAAAGAGAAATCGATGGGGAAGAACGGTTCGAATTCGAATTGTAATGAAAAAATTTAGAATAGAAAACGACAAAGAAATTTGTATATAGAATAAAGGTGAACGGATAGAAAATGAATGGATATAAAGGAGATAGTTGTTTGAATGAGGAAAGAGAGTTTCTCTTTATTATTTTTTATTGACATATTTATATCAACACAAGACAAGGAGCATGGATGGAAATGGAAGTCATAAATCAAAGGAATATTTACATCTATTACAAGCTCTTCAAAATCTATCAAATGAGAAGTGCTTTGACAGAATATCGATGACAGGTTGCCTTTTTCACTTGATTTGTGAACTTGTTATCATCTACTCCCTCCGTCCACGAATGTGGTTAACATTTTGATCCGGCGCGGGTTTTAATGTATTATTTTGACTTTGTGGAAAAATGTAGAAGTGTAGATAGTGGAAAGTAAAAAGTTAGTGGAGTTAGTAAGGGTAAAAGGGTAAAAGGATAAAAAGTTAGTGGAGTTAGTAAGGGTAAAAGGGTAAAAAAGTGTGTCTAAACAAGGAAACTTTTAAGTGTTAACAACATTGGTGGACGACCCGAAATAGCAAAACGTTAACGACATTGGTGGACGTAGGGAGTATTATTTACTTAGCTCATTAGCATAGAAAAGTAGGGTGTTGTTGCTATAAATGATTTGGAGTCAATTATATTTCACATGCATATGAGGTATGTCAATTTGATCAACATATGGAAGTTAAATGAAAATTGGTGCACTATAATGGTGGAAAGCGCTATAGATTTGTGTTATTTGGAATTTATGAAGTTATTGAAATAAGGTAAATTATACTTTATGGTTCAAACTTTATGAATGTGTTCAATTTATGGCATGAACTTTACATAATACTTAAAATGACATCTACTTTTGAGAATTGTTTGGTTTTCGGCCTAAATTTTATATAATGATTAAATTTACTTGGACTTTAAGTTGTGTTATATAAATTCTAGCATGTGACCAAATATTCATTAATGGACGTACAAAATAGTGGTTGACGCAGGTCGGTTAACCATTTATTTGCGAGACAAAAAAACCTGACCATTCGATTTTATGTCGGTTACATTAACTATTAAAAAATGAAAAATAAAAACCACAAACCGCATTACTAGTTAATTAAAAAAACACAAACCACTATTATTTATAATGCATTATCCACCCATTGAGCAAATATAACTAGTGATTAAGCAAACACATACAATTTGTTCGATCGGCAGTTTTTCAGAGTGTTTATACGATATATAAAAATAGGTGGAACACGAGATTACGTGGTTCGATCTACGTCCACGGAGCAAAAGAGATCCTTTAATATTAGTGTTCTTGAGTTCTTATACTAAGATGAGAGAAAGTAACCCCTTTAATCTAGCCTAGGAGCCCTATTTATAGAGAATGAGTTACAGTTATAAGGGAGGTTGTGTGCCGAGATCGTGGGGCACATCGTGAGATGGTGGGCTGAAGTGGGCCGAGCTCCCGTGCTTTTGGGCCGAGCTTCTGGGCTTTTGGGCCGAGCTTCTGGGCTCTTGGGCCGAAGTGACTGGGGTAACTCCTGGGCTCTTCGTTGGGCCGTACTTATCGAGGCTGTCATTGCCGAAGTCCAGTTATGTTGGGCCTTAGTCTCATTTGGGCCTGTTGGTGGGGCTGCATCCTATCACATCCCCCCCAAAAGAAGATAGAAGTGAGGACATGATTTTTGGTGATTGTTCCTGGAATTTCGACGAAGTCGGAATTTGTCCGAAGTCGAGCTTCGAACTGGAATGTCGACGAAGTTGGAATTTGACTGAGCTTCTTTCTGTAGACGAGGTCGAAGTGCGTGCTTCTTGCTGCAGACGAGGTCGAGCTCGAATTGTGTGGAAGCGTGGAAGACAGCTGTTGTGGGGAGCCGCGTGGCACACGCGTCGACTTCTTAGTGGTGCATATGAAGAGGCGGGATTTTGAAAAAGGCGGAAATTTTGCTTATAAAATCTTGTTCCATACGCTTGAAGATACTTTTCTCCCACATTTTAAACCCTAGTTCCTGCTTTATGCATTTTGTTGCCGTCGTTCTCCCTTCCAGCAAACTAATCAGAAAATTTTTGTGACAAGTAAGTACTTTTCTCTTCACTTTCACCATGGCTTCTTCTTCATCTTTTTCCCCCATAGACGTAGACATGGAGAATGCAGAGGTCTCTCCCTCGCCGCCTAGGGTTTTTCCTGCGAGGGTTACGGTGAGGGTGTTTACCCGAGCTGCTGTTCCTCCGACCCTTCGAGTAGTAGAATTTTTGCCTCTAGTTGGGTCAGACGCTTCCCTTGAATATTCTTCTACCATTAGTGAGTCACATATGTTAAATTTAGCTCAAAAATATTTATTTCCAGAGTCAATGGAGATGATTTGCCTCATGTGGAGGATAGGGGTAGTTCGCCTCCTGTGGGGTTTTTTACTGTATATGAAGATTATCTTCATTTTGGTCTTCGTTTTCCTTTGCATCCAATTTTTGTCGAGTTTTTGGAAAAATTCCACCTGCCGCTAGGTCAGTTAGCGGCGCCCTCCATTAAGCAAGTTATAGGGTTTTGTATGGAGGTCGGTCACCGAGGCGGTTCGGTATCTATAGAGTCGTTGCTTAGGTTTTTTCGAGCTAAGCGCGGACCGACCGGGTGGGTGTATCTATCACCCGTAAATAAGTTTAAATTAGAGACCCCGTCAAAGGTGACGAACTGGCAGAAGAAGTTCTTCTTCTGCCGGGCTGAGGGGGTGCCTTTGAATGCTTGGTCGAAGACCAAGTTCGGGCCCCAAGTCACTGAGGAGCCCGTTAGTGAGCTCGAGATGGGCTTGGTGGACCTCGGCTCGATTAAGAGAGACTACGCCGAGGTTGAGCTGTCGAGGTATGGGCTGAGCCCATACGGCGCTGCTGCCGACGTGGATTCGGGTGAGGTCCCGCTTCATGTGCTGTGTGATGGTATTAATCCGAACTGAATTCTAATGTGATTTTCTTTTGTGTTTTGCAGTGAATCCAGAAGCGCTCCAGGCAGTGCTTTAGAGGAAGAAGAAGAGGGCAAGGCCTTCTTCTTCGGCGGTGGAGAGGACGTCGCCCCCTGCTTCGGCGGAGAGGGGTTCAGACCCGCCTGTGACGGGTGCGGGGAGCTCGCAGCTTATCCCACCCATCATCGATTTGTCTTCACCTCGGAGGGAGGTGGGGGGTAGCTCGGGGGGCCAAACCTCCGATCTAAAAGCACCTCAGGGGATGTCGTTTCCCGATGTGAGCATGGACTTGCTTCTTTCCTTCTCCTTTTTTTTGTATACTGATATATCTTGTGCAGGAGGCCGACGGAGTCGCCCAGTTCCAAAGCTTGTCCGCCGAACTTCGAGCGGCGAGGGCTGAGCTGGCGGCGAAGGTGGCGGCGGCCGAGGCGAAGACGAAGAAGGCGGCGGAGCAGGAGGCTAAGGCCTTCGAGGCCGCCGAGGAGGCGAGGAAGAGGGCGGCCGAGCTGGAGGCCGAGGTGGCTGAGCTGAAGGCTCAGCTCGAGGGAGAGCGGGAGAAGGTGGCCCGCGCTGCTGCTGACCAGGGCGGTGTGCTCCGGGCCTTTGCGGAGCGGATATTCCGTTCTCGGCACTTCGGCGAGGTTGCCACGTAGTTGATGGGCGCCATGAGCGCCTCGATTTCTGCGGCGACCATCGACCTGATCGCTCAAGACTACCCGGATTTGGATAAGGCCAAGTATGGGTACACGGCGATGTCGGAGGAGGAAATGCTGCGGGAATACGCTGAGGTGCTGCTGGAATGCACTTCAAAGGTGCCGGTGGTGGAGAGGCTGGCTCGGCATAAGTCTCTGTTGTCGGAGAGGGCAGTTCGCCATTGCCCGGTTGACAGGGATGACAAGCTGGAAGCTGTCATTGCCGAGCTGGTGAGGGATTCTGCCGCCGACGCTGCTGGAGGAAGGCAGGAGGGCGGGGCTGACGAACGCGAGGTCGGTGCGGGAGGCTCATAGCTTTTTTTTTTTTTTTTCTTAGCCTTGTACTTCGTCACCATTAAGGTGGCGCTTCTTCTCAGCAATGTATATAAAACAAATGCCTTTTATTGAATTGTGTTTGTTTTTGCTTTGTAGCTTGCTCTTGATTTTTGCGATACTTCCCGTTATGAAAGAGAAATTTCTGCACTTCGTCAGGCTGTTGAGACGGCCGAGGTTGAAGCTTCGTCTTGGAAAAATCGAGCTGATAACGTCGAGATCGAAGCTGAAGCGAAGCTCCGAGTAGCTCAGGAAAAGCTCGACGAAGAGCATGCTAGGTTTCTGGAGCTCGACGATAAGTTCAAGCAAGCTGTGGATGACATCCAAACCGTCAAGGCCATGGTGGAAGAGCATGCAGAGTATGAAGATCTCATCCACAAGAGCGGGCGATTGACCATTTACGAGGTCCATATGCAGATTAAAGAAGTTCGCGCTCGGATGAAGAAGTATATTGAGAAGTACGGCGAGGGTTCCTGGTAAGTTTGCGAGCAAGAAGATGGACTTCTCAAGCTGGGGTCCATGTATAAGACAGTTTTGAACAGAAACCCGAAGTTGAAAAGGTGGGTGCAGTCCAAGAATGCTCCGCTTGATTCTTCTTCGCAGGACTTCCTGGATGGGAACTTGGCGGGCGTACACCCTCCCAGTGCAGTATTAACCCGGGAACAAACGCAGGTTATAATGTCCCGAGGTGGTGGCCGGCGTGCTTCAGGGGGTCGAGGTCGAGCTGCTCCTGCAGGTCGGAGCCGAGGACGGGGCTTTGGGCGTGGTCAAGGGATGGCTTTTTTAGATTCGGTGCTCGGCCATGGTGCTAGTTCAAGCTCGGGTCCGGGCTTTGTAGAGAAGTATCTTAGCTTTAGTAATCCTTCGAGCTCGGACCCTCCATCTTGATGTAATATTTTCTCAAATGAAATAAAGTTTTATTTCTATTGCATTATTACCTCTAAAGCTTTTCTCGATCGTATAATCAAGTTTGCTTCCAAGATTGTTGGTAATGCTTTCGAATCATCACTCCGTTTAAAGACGAAGTTAAGACTCTAAATAACCACTTCGTTTAAGGACGAAGTTAAGGCTTTAAATAGCCACTCCATTTAAGGACGAAGTTAATGCTTTAAATAGCCACTTCGTTTAAGGACGAAGTTAAGGCTTTAAATAGCCACTTCGTTTGAGAACGAAGTTAAGGCTTTGAATTCCCTGTTTGTCGAATTTATCGATAGGAGTGGTCTCCTTACGCGCGTTTAGATATTACTTCGAGATCGGAGTTTTGTTTTTCTTTTGTTCACTTTAAATCTTAAGACAAAAATATATAGACGAGCTGAAATATGTAAAGACAACATAAAAGGGAAATCTGAATTATTCTAACAATTTACCTAACTTCACCTATAGATAATATCTTTTCAAATGAGAAATGTGCCAAGTTCGGAGTACTGGTTCACCGGATAAACGGGAGAGCTTGTATAACCCTTTTCCGAGGACTTCTTGAATTCGGTATGGTCCTTCCCAAGTGGCTTCTAACTTGCCGAGCTTTTCCGCCTTGCTGACTTCGTTATTTCTAAGTACGAGGTCGCCTACTTGAAACTGCCGATGCTTCACTCGGTTATTATAATACCGAGCTACTTGCTGTTTATATCGAGCTTCTTGTATATAGGCTTGTTCCCGCTTTTCTTCCAGCAACTCCAAGTTGGTTCGAAGTCTTTCTTCGTTATCTTGGGCAGCGAAGTTAAGCGTTCGAGGGCTCGGTAAGCCGATCTCCACCGGAATCACCGCTTCGGTTCCATAGACCAGACTGTACGGCGTTTCTCCATGTGATGTCCTGGGAGTAGTTCGGTAGGACCATAGAACTTGGGGCAAGTTTTCCGCCCATTCTCCCATGGCCTTGTCAAGGCGAGTTTTTAACCCTTTGACTATCGTCCGGTTTGTGACTTCGGTTTGGCCATTTGCTTGAGGGTGGGCCACCGAAGTGAACTTTTGTTGAATATTGAGTTCGTCGCACCATTCTCTGAACGTCCTGTCTGTAAATTGGGTTCCATTATCTGAGACAAGGACGCGGGGTATGCCGAAGCGACAAACTATGTTTTTCCAAATGAAGTTTAAGGCTTTTTTGCTCGTAATCTTCGCTAAGGGTTTGGCTTCTACCCACTTCGTGAAATAGTCAATGGCTACTATAAGGAACCGCAGCTGGCCAGGAGCTTGCTCAAACGGGCCAACGATGTCTATTCCCCATTGCATGAATGGCCAAGGGCTTTGCATGCTGGTCAGCTCGGTTTGCGGTATTCTTGTTACTACCGCATGAAGCTGGCACTTCGGACATTGTTTGACAATGTCAATTGCATCCTGAAGCATGGTCGTCCAATAGTATCCCCATCTCATGACCTTTCTAGTTAAAGCACGAGCTCCGATGTGACTGCCACAGGATCCTTCATGCACTTCGCGCAGTACGTAGTTTGCTTGGTTGGATCCCACACACCTTAGAAGAGGTTGAAGGTACGATTTTCTGTACAGTATCCCCTGATCTAGGATGTACTTAACGGACTTACTTTGAAGCTTCCTAGCTTCGACCTTATCAGCTGGGAGTTCGTCTCTTTCTAAGTAATTGCGGAGTGGGGTCATCCAGTTCGGTTCATCATCAGCTATCATACTCACTTCGGCCTCGTCTATACTTCGAGTTTGTACTTCTTCCACGGGAGAGGTTGTGGATGATGATGCAAGTTTACTCAGCGCGTCAGCTCGGTCATTATCACCTCTCGGGATCCGTATCAGTTCGAAATATGGGAAGCCTTGTTGTAAGGTCTTGGCTTTGTGGAGATACTTCTTCATCCGTTTGTCTTTGGCCTCGTATCTGCCTAACATGTGGCTGACTACAACTTGGGAATCACTATGGACTTGAACAGCTCATAGTTGAAGGGTTTGCGCGAGACGAAGTCCCGCGATTAGGGCTTCGTACTCCACTTCGTTATTTGTTGTTGGGAAGTTGAACCGTAGAGCATAAGTGGTTTCTTTTCCTTCCGGGCTGATGAGCAAGATTCCGGCTCCACTTCCTTTATGGCCTGATGCTCCGTCCACATAGATTTTCCAACAATCTATTGGAGGTGACTTCGGTGTTTTCTCTTGGAATTCATCCTTGGCAGGTTCAGTGGGCTTCGGAGGTTCCGCAAATACTGTTTCTACTAAGAAGTCCGCTAGTGCTTGTCCCTTGATGGCCTGACGAGGTACGAAGGAGATCGTATGTTCGCCGAGCTCAACCGCCCACTTGGCGATTCGTCCTGAAGCTTCGGGTTTTGTGAGTACTTGCCGGAGTGGGAGGTCGGTCAAAATTTGTATCAGGTGTGCGTGGAAGTAGGGTCGAAGTCTCCTCGCGGCATTTACCAGTGCAAGTGCGACCTTCTCCAAGGGTTGGTACCTCGTTTCTGGTCCTTTCAGAGCTCGGCTTATGAAGTAAACGGGTAATTGCCGAGGTTCTTCTCGCACTAAGACTGCGCTTATTGATTCGTCCGAGGCGGCGAGGTATAGAGAAAGAATCTCGCCTTCCTCTGGGATGGATAAAGTAGGTAGATTTGCGAGGTACTTCTTTAAGTTGTCAAAAGCTAATTTATGCTCGTCGTTCCATTCAAAGTCTGGAGCCTTCTTTAGTATCTTAAAGAACGGGAGTTGCTTTTCGGCAGCTTTAGATAGGAAACGACTCAGCGCGGCTAGGCAGCCCGTCAGTCTGTGCACGTCGTGAATGGACTTCGGTACTTGCATTTCCTGGACAACTTTGACTTTTGCTAGGTTGGCTTTTAGTTTTTCGCGAGAGACCCAACACCCTAGCAACTTTCCTGATTGGACCATGAAAGTACATTTTCCCGGGTTTAACTTCAGGTTCACCTCGCGGAGCAGGTTGAAGACGACCTGGAGGTCATTTAGGCAAGTGTCAACTTCCTTACTTTTGACGACTATATCGTCAACATACACTTCGACAATTTGACCGATGTGAGGTTCAAAAATCTTGTCGACCATCCTTTGGTATGTAGCTCCAGCGTTTTTTAGTCCAAAAGGCATTTTCTTATACGCGTAGATACCGAAGTCCGTGACGAAGGCTGTCTTCGGAGCGTCTTCAGTGCTCATAAGGACTTGATGATACCCCTTGTATAGGTCTAGGAAACTGAATACCTTGTGTCCAACAAGGGCTTCGACCTTCTTGTCGATGTTGGGAAGAGGATAGCAGTCCTTAGGGTAGTGTTTGTTGAGGTCGGTATAGTCAATACACATTCGCCACCCTCCTCCTTGTTTTTTTACCATCACGGGGTTGGCCAGCCACGTCGGATACTTCACCTCGAATAGGATATCAACTTTCTGTAGCTGGCGTACCTCGTCATGGATGACCTGATTTCTTTTGGCTGCAAAGGCTCGTTGCTTCTGTCGAACTGGCTTCACCTCAGGATCTATATTGAGATGATGAGTGATGACGCTCGGTGATACTCCAGTCATGTCTAGGGGTGACCAAGCGAAGATGTCTCTGAATTCCCGAAGTAACTGAATGATTTGACTTCGGCGCTCACTTCCTCCGACGAACCCTACTTTGACGACCTTGGACAGGTCGTCTTCGTACAGTGCGATGTCTTCAACCGGCTCCACAAATGATGGTGACATCGGTTCCATCACTCCGGGGTTCTGTAATTGCTATGCTTGAGGATGTTACATCCCCAAACCTTGGCCTGCATCTGGTTTCCTCTAAGTGTAATCACTCCGCTCTTAGAAGGAATTTTAACCGTGAGGTGGTAGGCCGAGCAAATCGCCTTCGTTGCTATTAGTCAATCTCTTCCTAAGATGATGTTATAGGGGGAGTTGGCTTTAACAACGAAGAAGTGAATTATCTTTGTGGAAGATAACAGATTCTTCCCTACAGTCACGGGAAGTGAGATAGTACCATCTGTCGAAGTCTCTTCTTGTGTAAAGTTCCTCAGCGGGACGGGTGCTGGTTTTAAACGTGCTTCTTCGATATCGAGTTTATCAAAGCAGTTCTTGAAGAGCACGCTTACCGAGGCTCCACTGTCGATGAACACCCGGTGAACTAATATATTGGCCACCACAGCTTCGATGATGGTAGCGTCTTGATGGGGTAAGGCATGGGGAACTGGGTCATCACTAGAAAAGGTGACGACCTCATCCTTTTTGAACCCTTTTTGTGAAGGTTCCTCCTTCTGTTGACTTCGGGCCTCGGCTTTTAATGAGGACTTCGTTGCGCCTTGAGGGATCCCGGTAACGGCAGCGATGACTCCGTCATATTGAGGTTGGTCTTCGTCTTCGTCCTCGTCATCGGGCCTTGGCTTTTTGTCTTGGTGGGGATAACAATTTTCCCCTCTACTCTTACTTCTCTTGCTTTTCCCTTGAGGTCGGGCGTTTTGCTGGCTACGACCTCGGTATTTACTAAGGGTACCATCACGCACCAGGAGGTCTATATCCGAGGCGAGATTTCGGCAGTCCTCCGTGTCATGACCGTGATCGTCGTGGAATTTGCAGTACTTGTCCCTGGATCGTCACTTCGATCCACTTCGGGACAATGGCGGCGGCTTCTGGAATAAGCTCACATGAAGCTCGTATATTTCGGCTCGGGGTTTTGTCAACGGAGTGAATTGACTTCGATCCTGATTAGGCCGAGGTCCGAGGCAGGATTCCAGTGGACCCCGTTGTATTCTCTCGAGGGCACCTCGTCGATTTTGTCCATGATCAGTACGATCCTCTCTTTTTCTCTTGTCGTGACTTTCAGGTCGGTCTGCCGCTCTTTTTCTCCTGTCAGCCTCGTCCGCCTCGGCAAATGTGTCAGCAATCCTCCACAGTTGTTTGGAGGTTTGGGGGCGCTCTTTTACGAGCTCCCTAAAGAGAGTGCCGGACTGAATGGCATTTTGGAATGCCGAGATAAGGATATCGTCTGACAGGCGGTCGACTTTAAGGCTCTCGTTATAGAACCTAGCCAGGAAATCGCTGATTGTTTCTCCTCGTCCTTGTCTTAGCGTAAGGAGTTGGGCCGAACTGATCTTGGCTTCGGCTTTCTGGAAGAAACGACGTTCGAAGGCGTCTAGCAGGTCGGTATACGACCCTATGCTGCAGCGCGGAAGGTTGTCGAACCACTTTCGAGCATTGTCTATCAGCAGCTCGGGAAAGACTTTACACATGTAAACATGTTCGGCGAGCCCCCTGGTTTAACATGTTGTATTGATATTGCGACAAGAAGTTGCTGGGGTCACAAGAACCGTTATAGGGTTTGATGGGTGGCACCCTATACGTTGACGGGAGTGGAGTGTAGAGTATTTTGTTGGTAAAAGGGGTAGCGATTCGACTGTAAACAGTGAATCTCCCTTGTCTGTGGTCATCCTCGTCACGTCGGGACGGACCGACGTTTCGACGAGGTGACGTTGAGCCGTGCCGAGGTGAAGTGCGGTAACCACGCCGAGGTGAAGCGCGGTTGTCGTTCCTCTGAGCATGATTACGTTGTCTTTCGAGAAGCTCGTCATTTTTGTCCCCGACAACTTGGAGGCTCGGGGATCGTTGTCGTGATGGTTCGATTTTATCTTCTCCGCCTCGACTTCGTTGCCGATGTTGCTCAGCGAACTTGAGGAAATCTTGTTCATGGAGATCTAAGTACGCCTTAAGGGCATCTCCGAGCTGAGGCTGGAGTGCGGCGTTCTCACGTCGGTGACTTCCTTGGTTCAGCTCATCACTAATTGAATCATTAGACCGACCTGATAATACATCTTCCATATGACCGTCAGGAGTTCGGTTGATTATGGATTGATTGTCGCGTTGGGCTTGACGTACATCCTCCTCATTGACTGGTATGCGAGGTGGATTGGTGGACGGGTTAGTTTGATTCTGCCTTCCTTTGGCAGCAGCTGCAGTGGAGCGGGTTGATTTCACCATCGTGTCTTCACTAAAAAAAAACGTTGATCGTCTTCACAGAATTTATTAAGCGTTCCCACAGACGGCGCCAGTGTTCGATCGGCAGTTTTTCAGAGTGTTTATACGATATATAAAAATAGGTGGAACACGAGATTACGTGGTTTGATCTTTGGTTTGATCTACGTCCACGGAGCAAAAGAGATCCTTTAATATTAGTGTTCTTGAGTTCTTATACTAAGATGAGAGAAAGTAACCCCTTTAATCTAGCCTAGGAGCCCTATTTATAGAGAATGAGTTACAGTTATAAGGGAGGTTGTGTGCCGAGATCGTGGGGCACATCGTGAGATGGTGGGCTGAAGTGGGCCGAGCTCCCGTGCTTTTGGGCCAAGCTTCTGGGCTCTTGGGCCGAGCTTCTGGGCTCTTGGGCCGAGCTTCTGGGCTCTTGGGCCGAAGTGACTGGGGTAACTCCTGGGCTCTTCGTTGGGCCGTACTTAACGAGGCTGTCATTGCCGAAGTCCAGTTATGTTGGGCCTTAGTCTCATTTGGACCTGTTGGTGGGGCTGCATCCTATCACAATTTAATAAGCAAATAAATTTATTGATGAAGCAAACAAATTCAATTCATTAAGCAAACAAGATTTCCTTTTATAGAAAATAAATTTAATTTTCAACGATAAATTTTAATATTTTAAATCATAGATGTACTAGCAATTATAATTAGTACTTTAAACAAATAACTTTTATATATTAAGCAAATATGATTAATTTAGTATGCAAATAAATTTAATAGTTTGGTCTCATAATTTGATTTATTAAGAAAATAATTTAATTTATAAAACAATTATAATTAACTTGTTAGCAAATAAGCTGAATTAAAAACTAATAGAACGTCACATCGACAAACAAACCTAGTGAATAATTAAGCAAATAAATTCAATATATTAAGCAAAATAGACTAAAAATAGAAATAAATTGAATATGATATATAATCTTCCAAAAAAATCTTACATTAGTTGATTTTGTAATTTAATTTATTCAATGATAAAATTTTAATTTAATACAAAGCATATAAATTTAATTATTTGGCTCTGTAATTTAATTAATTAAGTACATTGATGATTCAATTATTTTATTCCACAATCATCGTTGAATGTCTATACAGAAGGATTGAAATTTTTTAGTTCATATTTAATCTATTTTTACTTATTTATTCTCGATTGTCTTTTTTGGACATTATTTTCGTCATGAGTGTAATCTATTGTATTAATATTGAGATTAAATCTCATCCATTAGTGTATATTAATCTATGGCTAATTTTGGTTTCTAAATTACTATTTAAGAGTGAGTTCTCATAAAAAATGAATCGGTATTGCAGATTTTTGAAAATTAAACATATCGGACCGAACGGTTCGATTAACTTTATTTCTAGATTGTTTCGGTTTAGTTTGTCGAGTGATTAGATTTTCTGATCTTTTATGTTCACACCTAATTTAAAGTACTCATATTATCAGTATTGTTTGAATAAGAAATTAAATATGACATAAGAGATCATTTGTTAGCATATAACAATTAACAAATATTTGGTCATATACTAAAATTCATATCACAACACAAAGTTCAAACTAATTTAGGTATTATATAAAGTTTTGGAACAAAAACTAAGTAATATCCAAATGTAAAGATCATTTTAAGCATTTTGTAAAGTTAAGACCACAAACTGAACACATTCCTAAAATTTGGGCCATAAAATATAATCTACCCTCGAAATAAAGTGATATTTGGTAATTTGTCAAGTTGTATTGAAAATTTAGGGTAATTTGTCAAGTTGTATTGAAAATTTAGTTGAGTTAATTGAAATTCGCTTTTAATTTTAGATCTTGAACTTATCTCGTTAATATAACGTACTTTAATTTTGAGATTGAATTTGCAATCATATCTATGTCTTGTATTGGATTTTATTGTTTTGTGCTCCTTGTTTCAAAACCTTGTACTTCGATGGTTTGCATTATTCTATTTTATATCTTTACTGGAAAAAAATGACACAACCCCAATTCAATCAGGAAAGAGTATGATATTTCGAGGATAACAAAAATTTATATAAAATATAAAGTAAATGTATTTAAACAAAAAATGTCTCACATTTCCTTAGAAATAAAAATAAATTTTAGTTTAATGTGTTCGATCGAGGAAGATAGTTCATATAATTTGTGATAGTAAGTAGAAAAAGTAAAAGATTTAAAATGAAATCATATCTTAAAATTGAAACATGAACTTTTGTGGAATGATTTCAAATAAACATACATACACAAACAAAAAAGGAAACAAATGAATTGATCCCTAAAGTTTTTTCAAAATTGAAAAACAAATTACATGTTTCATAAAATTTCGAACATATATGCTTCTTATCCTGCTAATATAATACACGCACCATGATGTCTGTTAGGGGTTAGCTCCAATTTATTCTACAAACGCAAAAATATGACTCACATCATAAATTATTAATATGTCGTGATTGACGTGACAATTATGTAAATAAAAAAGTAAATTTTGGATTAAAAAATTATAATTATCCCTTTCTAATTATAATTTATATTATGTTATAATTTAAATTTTATTTAATAAAAGATAATTAACAATTATAGCGACTCGTATGCAGCATGCTTACGTGGTAACTGCGGTCATATTAGCAAATGTGTGCCGCAAAATGTGGAGTGAAACTAATAATGTTAAGAAAATGATTTAACTGCGGTCATATTAGCAAATGTGTGCCGCAAAATGTGGAGTGAAACTAATAATGTTAAGAAAATGATTTTGAACTTGTATGGTTAAGTAATACTCCCTTCGCCCCACTACGTTTGTCACTTTTTTCTGGCACAATTATTAATGAAACTGTATGAAGTAATGTAAAAGTTATAAAGGTGATTTAATCTACACCTTTTTGAGGAGATAACTTTTACTATCTTTTAAGTGTATCATTCTTAGTGAGACATCTCAATAATGTATTAAACTTAGTGGAATGAAGGGAGCATGACGATTGCATTAATTAATTTTTTGAGAATTAAATGATTAATTAAGAATTATCCATGAATAGATATTTATAGCATTTTTTAAAATTCGATTTATCAATGAATAAAAAATGATATGCTAAAGTTGTGCATGTACAATGGTATAACTCTTTTGGGGGTGCTAATTATTTGTCACGTATACATGCACCTAAGAATTAAAACCTTCAATATTGGTAGGTGCTAATTTGAGGGTGCTAGTACTATCCATTGAGCCTCAATTGATTAGTTTTGTATTTTTTTTAACAAAAAGTTGATAAAAGAGTAAAAGAAAAAAGAAAAAAAAAAGATATAAGCACCAAGGTACTTGTAGAAGATACCATGTTCTTATTTTGAGGATCTTCATTCATGTAATTTTTTATGAGAATGTACTAATATTTGCTACTCCCTCCGTCCACGAAGAAGCTTCCTAATTTGACCCGGTGTGAGTTTTTATGTAGTGCTTTTGATTTTAATGATGATATGTAGTGAGTGGAGTTTGGGTCCCACTTAATATAGTGTTTTAAATTGTGTTGTGTGTAGTTAGTGGATGTTGGGTCCCACTTAATGTATTATATTAAATTGAGTTGTGTATGGAAAGTGTGGTGGGTCTACTTTCTATAAATGGAAAGTTGAATTAGGAAGATATTTTGTGGACGGACGAAAATGGCAAATTAGGAAGCTTTTTCGTGGACGGAGGGAGTATGTGAATAAGGACTTCCCATTGGAATTGCTCTTGGAGCCTTTTTAGTTCACTAAGGCAAAGCCTTCATGTGTACAATCAAGACGTCGAATCGTGGATCTTGTCATAAAAAACTTCGATTTCATTAATACTCATACTCCATTCATAAGCCTGATGGGAACATCCAAATTCAAGGACTTCTGAGTATGGCAGGGGCAAATTTACATTATGACTGTATTGAGCTTCAGCTTAGTGCAAGTCCAAAATTTTCATATATATATATATATTTTTAAGGTCTAATACACATTAGTTCACCTCAAATGTAACCTTGAATCTAGTGCACTATAAATGGGAGATTAATCACCATTAATTACATATTAATGTGTAGACTTTCAAAAGTCATGCATATGAGGTAATAGCCAAAGTCTTTTGTTTTTTGGTTTGTAACTTCCAAATCATCATAACTAAATCTACCATATATAGCATGCATTGATGACCTTCATCATTGCTATTGTCCCCCAATCTTGAAAGGTTGAAGATATAACAAGATTTTTAGTTTTATACACCATTTTTCTCTCAACATCCTTTCTTTATTATACCTATAGTTTTATCTTTAGGATCAAATCTATAATTGATAGGTTTCCACTTTCGTCAAGTATGTCGGAATTTTCTTGAATTTTTCTTATTTATTATGATAAAGACGTAAACGCTTTATCTTTGTGGAGGATATATCGAATCGTAAATTCTAGTTGAGGCGTATCTCGTTCGAGGAATGAAATATTCCTCAGCTATTTAGTTTTCTTTAGTAATCCTCAAAGCATTATAATTTTCTATTTCATTTCATAACAAAACATTTTATCCACCTTACAATTATTAATTACTCCCTCCCTTCGTTTATGAAAAGAGTGTGATGAAGAACTCAAAACAAATTTTAAGAAAAAAAATTATAAAATATTTTTCAGAAGAGAAAACGATCCACAAAGTAGAATAAATGTGATGTTTAAAATATTAATAGAAATTTAGAATTTGATAGATTAAATGAATTATATTTAGGCGGGTCCACATATCGAATTTGAATCTCGGAATATGAAATTCGGTACTATAAAAAATTTAAGAGCTCCAAATCAGTTCAAACTTTCAAGAGCTCAAATCCATAAAAAATAAAATTGGATCCACACGAATCCAGATTATGATTTTGAATCCACTATCATCCTTAATTGAACCAATTAAATCATGACCAGGAGACCTCACCCATTTAACTGATGTAATCCGATTAAAAATTTGGATTACATTAAATTTAAAATACATAACCACGTTACGAATGATTCGAACCTGAGACGTATTGCTTTGAAAACTAAGATATAACATCCCCTCTCAAATTATTAATCAAATTGTAGTCTGCACTCTGCATATAAGAACTAACTAGTGTGTAATCTGTCGAAAATCGACGGAAAATTATCTTATATTATAATTTCTAAATATAAAATTTTAAATATTTTTTTTGAAATAATATATTTAACGACAAAAAATTAATTACTAAAAATGTTATAATATATTTAAAGAATTGAGTTATATAAAAAATAGTTCTTAAAAATGCTATACTATATTTAAAGATTTAAGTTCTATAATAGTTATTTTATTATGGTAAATTCAAATAATAATCATAAATATAAAAATAAACAATCAAACCACTTTTATCCGCTAATGATTGGTGATAAAATAAAAAGATATGGTTGAAGGGGTAATTGAAAAAACCTAAATATATAATGATTATATTTTTCTATAACATTTTAGGCGTTTAAAATTTGAATTTGTAATATTAAATTATATGGGACAACCAATGTTTTGACAACTAATTGTTACCGCAACAGTCTATCATATATGTTTTTGACAACCAATCGTTTAAATCAAATTATAATTTATAAAATATTGATCAATTCGATCAATCTTACCGCAAATTATTATACAAATTTTACTAAATTTTCAATGTGGTATAAACTAGTTTATTAGTTTAGTGATATTTAAATTACACTATTAATTTAATATTTACAAAATAGATATGAAACTAATAAGCTATAAAATAAAAAGATATAGCAAAAAAATATTATAGATTTTATTTACTTTATACATGAAAATTTCTACCGCATATAGTTTGACACAACTAATTGTTTATATTAAAATATAATTTAATTTGATAGAAACCAACTATTTATTTGATATTCTTATAATCTAATATAATATAATTAATTTTCCAATAAACATTTATGTTAGTTTTTTGAAGTCTTAGTAAATTTAACATTAGTCAAAATTTTAATAAATATTAGAGTTAATAAAATAAAATTGAGATTTTAGATAAATAAAAATGATAGATTGTGATAATGTCACGTAGGACCATAAATTAAGAAGATGATTTTAAAATTTATTTATATTATTTATTATTATTATTATATATATAAATATATAGATTATAGATGAATATTGGTTGAAATTTTAAATTAATAATAAAAATATTTCATCTCAAATTAATATATAAAAATAATTTAATATTTTATTAAATTAAAATTTTAAATAAAAATGAAGTTATGTATTTAAAATTTAAATTATTAAAAATTTAATATTAAACAAATAAATTTTTAATAAAATTACAATTATAATAAAACAAAATTTTCAATTAAAATAAATTATTATTTGGCTAGCTAATTATTGGACAAATTAAATTGTGATGTGTAATATATAAATTCGTAGTATTTATATAAGTTTAATAATTAATGTTGGAGTTTTATATAAAATCAATGTGGATAGTAATCAAAAAATTTGAGAATTAAGATAAATAGGAACGATGGATTGTGGCCAGTAATGCCACATAAGCCTTGAAATAATTTAAAATATATTCATTTAATATATTATATAAATATCCTATTATCAGCTAAAAAAACTGAAAAATGAACCAAAGCAAACAAATTAAAATAAGGATATTGCAATATTAATGTAGAAAATATATGGTTGGTTATAGGTTAGTTTGGTAAGCAAATTTTTTGAATTTATGAATCAAATCAAAATAATTTAGGGTTCCTTCACCTTGTCAATGTTCTGCTCAACCCCACTTCTACTTGTATTAGTTTCTATTTTTAAGTTTTTAAACCCTTAGCCTTTGACTATCTACTCTACAAATTAATAATACAAATAAACCTCATTTTTATTGGGTTGATTGATAAAATTATTCATTTTTATAAAATAAAAAAATATTAATGTCACAATAAATATTACCCTATTGTGTAACATCTACACTAAAAATACCCACTTTGTAAAAACTATGTGAAATATACCCAAAATGACTAAAATACCCTTAATACCTAACTCTCTCTCTCTCTCGCATGTGAGTAGGCTTGTCAATGGGTGGGTAAAACCCGGACTGGAACCGTTAAATTAGATACGGTTCTAGAACCGGAATCGGACCGTTGAATATCGGATCCGGACCCAGACCCGGACCGTTAATTAAAATATTAATGGTTCCGGTCCAGGAGAATATCCATGGGTATTATTGGGTATGGGTTACCCATGGGTCTCCCTATGTTTTATTTATATAATTATTTTAGTCACCAATTCGTTAAAACGAATCCGAATTAGAAATAAATTAATTAAATATAAAATATTTAATAATGAAACTTCACTCTTATTTTATTTAACCATTATTAAAAAATCACTTAAATACCATAATTATTTTACCACTTATATGTGTTTATTGTTTGGGTACATTTATTATTGAATTAGAACGTATAGAGTTCGTCTACGATTAAGGATGTAATACGAGATATTATAAAATATTTTTTTTAAGATAAAAAAAATTGAAGAAAAAAAAATGAAAAAAAATTGGAAAAAAATGATCGGGCCGGACCGGACTAGAACCGGAACCGTACCTTACGGGTCGGGTCGGGTCTGGACCGACCATGAGCAGGTTTGTACGGATGTAGAATCGGAACCAGAACCGGAACCATAACTTTAAAATGAGCGGGTTTTAACCGGTTCCGATTCCGGTCCGGGTAAAACCCACCCATTGACAAGCCTACATGTGAGGAACACAAATGTGTCAGCCTATGAAACCTATAAAGTAGTCCTACCCAAGAAGATGCCATAGGGAAATGTCTGCTTCAGGTGCTTTGCGTCAGGCCTCGGGAATTGCAGTCAAACTAACATCTATTAATTTTTGAAAGTGGAGAGAAATAGTTGTATATAAAAAAAGGGAGAGATGCAGCAGGTATTTGAAGAAGTGCAGCCTACTGGGTTTAATTAAAAGAGACGAGAGAGGTGAATAGAGGTGATTTATATGTTTACAGTAATGTGTATGTGAATAGAGGTGATTTATATGTTTAATTTACAGTAATATTTACATGTTTAATATTTACAGTAATATTTATAGAGAATAGAGGTGATTTACAGTAATATTTACATGTTTAATATTTTTCTTGCTAATTTATTTCATTAATTTTTGTTATTTTGGCAGATTATCAACTTTGAGAGAGGAGTTGTTTGTCGACAGGTTTTCAAGGCGGAGGAAGGTTTTCGAACGAAAGAAATTGTTGAAATCCAACGAGGTATGATTTAATTAATTAAACATTTCATTTATAATTTTAATTTCATTTTTATTCAAATCCAATGAGGTGAACGAAAAAATATAAATATAATTTTTATTGTTTTTAAACATGAGTTTGATTTAATTATTTAGTGCTATTTATTTTATTTGTTAATTATGATTTATATGTGATTTATATAAGTACATGTTCATTATTATTTAATTAATTAATGTTATTTGTGTACGATAAGTATATGTTTAGTGTTGAATTTATTACGCATGTTATTAAATAAATATAGTATAGTTAATTTATTAAAAAAGAAAATGAAAATACCTTCAAAATAAACAAAACCCGGACGGTTCGTAGTTTGTACGAAAACCGACCGGGTTTATGAAGAACACGTCCGGGTTTTATTAATTTTTTTTTGTGTCTTTATTTTAATGTATTAAACAATATAATGTAGATTTATTATAATTTCCGTGTTAAATAAGTATAAAAGATGTGTAAGTGTGAATTTTATATATTTTTTTGAAACAAACA